>SCDY01001552.1:0-29248 GCA_004143825.1 Drosophila micromelanica
TATAACTTTGTCAAAACTGGACCGATTTAACAGATTGAAGGCATTTTGATCATCATTTGTCCTATATTTTGAATCTACATTTAAATTTTATGCATTTTTTTAAATAAAATTTTTTTGATTTCTTTGGTCAAAAAATCATGTACCCCCCCTTACTCATTTTCGAAAAAAAAATTTTTTCAAAATTTAGAATTGCGAAATTGTGTTTTTAAACGATTTTGGATGTCATAATTAGCATAAAAAACAACATTAAAGGTGATTCTGAGGGGGTCAATTTTTAGATGGCAGATGGCTTTTTTTGAAGATGGCATTTTGGTCATGATTTTAGCTCTAGATTGATTGTGTATTTGAAATATATGCCTTTTTGAAAATACCATTTTCAATGATTTTGTTGGGAAACCCATGATCAATCATCGCTTGACTGCAGAGTTCTTACTAATATAATCTTTTCTCTGCTTTTGTCAGACAAATCAAACCTGCACGCGGGACACTCGAGGCGAAATGGACGAGAATGGCACTTGGGACGGTTTGCTGGGCAAATTGGCCGGTGGCGAGTGTGACTTTATTATGGGCGGCTTCTATCCGGACAATGAGGTGACGGGCATCTTTTGGGGCTCCGATTGCTATCTGCAGGACGCGTACACGTGGTTCACCAAGCTGGCGGATCGTCGACCCGCCTGGCAAGCCATGGTTGGCATCTTTGAGCCGTTCACCTGGCTCTGTTTTCTACTGACGCTCGTGGTGAGCTGGCTGTTTTGGTACGCTTTGGTCACACTGCTGCCGGAGCCGGCGTACTACCAGCAGCTCAGCCTGACCGCGATCAATGCGTTGGCCGTGTCCATCTCCGTGGCGGTGCAGGAGCGGCCCGTCTGCGGGGCGACCCGGTTGTTCTTCATGATGCTGACGCTGTACAGCATCAATGTGGTGGCCGTGTACACATCCAAGATGATCGCCACCTTCCAGGATCCGGGCTACCTGCATCAGCTGGACGACCTGGAGGAGGTGGTTGCGGCGGGCATTCCCTTTGGCGGCGAGCTGGAGAGTCGCGATTGGTTCGAGAACGACGATGATCTGTGGATCTTCGAGGCGTACAATTTCACGAAGGAGTTCCGGCCGCGCACAGATAATTTGAGGGACGTCGAGCGAGGGATCCGGTGCATTCTAGGCAGTCGGATGTACATATTACAGAATCGGCATGCGGACGACGTCTTTGCCTTTCCGCAGAACGTCTTCACCAGCCCGATGCAGATGATCATGAAGGCGGGCTTTCCGTTCATCTATGAGATGAACATGATCATACGGTATATGCGGGACGTGGGCATTATTGAGAAGATCAACTCGGACTTTCGATACAACAACACCTACTTGAATCGGATCGCCACGATGCGGCCGCATTTCGAGGAGGCGGCCATTGTCCTGACCACGGAGCACCTGAAGGGACCATTTGGCATACTAATTGTGGGCATTTTCAGCGCCTCGTTGACATTTCTGGGTGAGCTGCTTGTCGGACGGCGGGGATGGAGACGGGGACGGGGACGGGGACGCCGCCGACGTGGCCAGTGGGACAGAGAGCGTCAGCAAGTGCTCGAAGCGGTGGCTCCGGTGGTGCGTTTTACGCCCGTTAAGCGACGCAAAGTCCTGTAAACGAATCGGAGCGGACCAGACAAACAAACCAACTAGCTAAGCCATAAAAATTGACTCAATTCACATAAATTTGCAATTGCAACGAAGAAGACTTCAATGTGAATCTCGATGTGATTGTTGTTGTTGTTACAGTTGTTGTTGCAGTTGTGCTTGTGGCTGCGTCTGCGGCTGTGTCTGTCTCTCTGGCTCTGGGGTCGTCGTTGTCGTCTTTGTCGTCTTTGCCTTCCTCGTTCGCTGTCTGGCCGCGTCTGGTAGTTGTAGTTTTCACGCGAAATACTTAAAATCAGCGACAAAATTCTATTTTTGCAACTATCAAAAGCGACGGCATGAAAAACAAGCAGACAGTCAGGCAGGCAGTCAGTTGGTCTGTTGGTCTCCGGTCTGCACCACGCCGCCCCCCCAACACCCTTCTACTCCTACTCCGCCTCATTCTCCTTTTGGCTTGCACAAATTGACAATCAGCTTTGAATGAACTGTTTTTCCTGCACAGCTCTGGCAGTGCAAATATCGCCAGCGTCAACTGTCCCCGATAATATTGTTATAAGTAGCATACTTACCAACTCTTAGCGCTGCGAAAACTAAGCATCTAAATAAACTTGCAAAATTATTGCCAAAATAAATAAAAAAAAACAAGGAAAAGTAAGAAAATATAAAGAGCTAAACTTTGCGCTTAAAACTTTGGTACTTCCATTATTTTTTTTCGGTTCAAAGTTAACGTTTTAAATATCGAAACCAAAGATATTAGAAGTTATATAGATTAGATGGAAAAACAAAACGAAAAAAATCTAAAAGCTTTTCTCAACAACGACAACTAATCAGAAAAAGTTAAGGTACTAAGAGAAATACAAACAATGCTTAAAAAATTAACTAAAATATTACGTACGTTAAATATTACTTTTTATACATTAACTTTACTGGATACTTTAAACTTTAACCAAAATTACATTTTAAAATCTTGTATATCTGTATATGTATTTTTTATCTAACACAGTTAATTTAACCAATTTCAATAAAGCCTTAATACATATGTCTTAGAAAAATCGAAGATTTCATTGAGAAAAATCAGAGTAATTTATTTACATAATTTATGGTATATGTAAAATTATAATAAATGAAATTTTTAATTGAAAAGTTTCTAAACAGTTCTCCATCCATTTTCTCCATCCATGTTTGTTTTTACTTAGTTAACACTTTATAATTCTCTTACTTGAGATTATGAATGCAAAATAAACCCTTTTAGATTTATTAATTTTCAATTATATTTTGAGTATATATCAATGTATATATATATATATATCTATTTTTTTATGAAACATATGTATAGTTACTAAATTTAGTACTTTAATTTAGAATAATACAAAACATAAATTATTAAAATATCAGAATCTTTCAAATTATTGATTTCTAGCAGCAACAGTTGCCGCTGCTGCTTTTGTGAATGATTCAAACTGCGCACTGCGTCCGAAATTTATAACAAACATTCGGATTCGCATTCACATTTACTCGATTACTCACAGTGCACTCACAAAATGGGCACAGCGCGCACTTACTGAGTGTGTGTGTGTGTGTGCGTGTGTTAGTTTGTGTGTTGATTTTCTTTTTGGTGAAATTTTAGACTATTGAACTATGGCGTTTGAGGAGCGTCTGATGGGCTGACTAAGCGACTGGGTAGCTCTGTCTCGCCGGCCGCGACGCCCGAGTGTCTGTTCGTGACGCAGATGCAGATGTAGTTGCAGTTGCAGATGCTGATGCAGATGCAGATGCAGAGATACTTATGCTGCAGCAGCTACAGATACATTTGCAGTGGCAAGTCTTGATCTAAAAATACTTAACTATAAGTTTATTTGAGGCAATGCAACAACAAAAAGTAAATAAATTAAAAAAAAATTGTCATCAACTCTGCCGCTGAAGGTCTGCGCAATTGCGAGCAAGAAGAAAATGTACATAATAATATTAACAATAGTTAATGGCGAATTGCCGAAGATTAAATACCCTTGCAAGCATACGGATATATATTTCCACACAAAAATTTAAATAAATAAATATGCTTCCCATATTTTATAGAAGTTTCTTATTGGTATAATGTGGCAAATATTTAAGCAGCCAAAATTAGATAGTTTGGTTTTGCATTTTAAAATAAATTCGTAAGCCGAATTAAAAACGTTTTTTTTTATTCACAATATGGCAAACATACTTACAGTATGCTGTATATATAGATGATATAATGAATCATAGAATTGGCACTTTGTGTGACAAAATGAAGATACCCCCGGCAAGAGTATACAAAAATTATGCATCGCATTTTAATGGGCAAAACAATTTTGTGTGTTGTTGTTGCTGTTTTATTGTAGCTGCTTTGATACGCTTACAAATAAATAGCTGCACGCCATAAAGCAGCGCATTGGGAGCGTGGGGGATGGGGCTGGAGGGGGTTGCAGCATCTGCGGCTGCGACGGCGGCTGCGGCAGGGGGGTGTTGGCCATAAAAGTTGTTTACAACGCTTTAGCCTGCGGCGCACATAAAACTGCAACAACAACAACAAGCAGAATCACATTAACAACAATTTGTTGTTTTGCAGTTTGTTTTGATTTTCGGGCCATTGGCAAAATGCGTATGTGCTACAGGTGGCCGCTGTTGCGCAGCGCATTCGAGTTCGCATTCGCATTCGCATTTGCTTGGCCCAGTCCCAGTTCCAGTTAAAAGGAGTAAGAGAAGGGGGGTCCGGGGCAAGGAACTGTGCCGCATATTGTGCCGTCGAATTAAGTCGTTAAATGAATATTTACGATTTGCTTGCGCAAAAATATTAACAAGCAACTGGACTTGCGTCTTGATTGCGCCTGCGCAGGAGCCGCATCCTGTTCTATCCGTCCTGGCCTTATAGAGAGCGCGTCAGATCGCTTTATTTTGGCACAGCAAAAAAAGAGCGCTTAATGACTGCACGCTCCATAAATTGTGCACACACAATTCCTGCGCCTTTTCACACGCTCCGCGCAGTTTGTGGCAGCAACGCGAGACGCGCAGCACGTACAACGCGGTGGCGACACTGGATGCCAACACTTGCAGCCCGCAATTGGAGCATTGGGGCCCGCTGGCCATTGGCCGCTGGTCGCGCGACAATAAAACCATAGAAACAACGGCCGCAACATTAATTTGAATGCTTGACATTCTATGCCAGAAATGATCAAAGTTATATGAGAGCAGCGGCCACACGAGCTCCCGTCCAACAAATATGTAAAACAAATTTAAAAAACAAAAAAAAAGAAAAAAATAGATTAAAATGTTCGCACGTTCTTTGCCGAAATAAAAGACACAAATGTTTCTCAAAAAATAAAAGTAATTTAAAAAGCTAAATTCAAAGCGAGACATATCGAATTTTATATGCCCTAGCTCAGGTTGCCGGCAAGATTGCAATATCAAAAGAACTCACAAATATTCAATTTCGACAAACTCTTGCAGCTTTTTGCAACATATGACTTTACATTTATTTTCACTAAGGGAAAAATTGAGTGACATAGATAAACGTCAAAGAAGAAGCGCAAAAAATACCTCTTTAAAAAAATTGAAAGCACATATTCAATTAATCGGACTTCAAAGCTTTTGTGAACATAAGAAAATAAAAAGAATTAAACAACAATGGTCAGACACTTAGGGCTTAAAAGAAGAGCAAAAGAAGGGAAAGCCAAAAATCACTTAGTCAAGAATTTGAAGCAAAAACAAACAAAGAAAATTCCTAATTCCAACAAAACAAAAAACAAAAAAAAACAACCCCTAACTGAACATACCTCGCATCAACTAAAAAATGAAGACAAAGCATCTTATGAAACAAAAAAGTTAACGATATATTTCTAAGAAAACAGAAGTAATTAAGTAAAGTAATTTTAAACTTCAAACCTTTGTAGCTATTACTTGAAGAATGGAGAAATTTAAAAGATATCAGGACCAAATAATGTAAAAACAAAACATTTTAATTATCTCAGCATTGGACTAAAAAAAAACGTTTCGAAATTATTCGAATTGAAAAATAATAATTTATAATTTATTAAATATTTAAGAGTAATTTCTTTATCAAAAGAAAGTTGTAAATAAAATTTCTAAGCACTGGTTTAAAGTTATGAAATATTCTCTAAACATACTTCATTCATTCTTTATTTAATTATTCATTATTAAAATATAATTGTGTTGCGTTTTATACAGTATATTTTAAGTTTATTTTTCCAAATTTATCCGGTATCAATAATATATTCTATAACTCATTCTCACTATTGTTAGATCTTTATTTATTTGATACTGCATTCATGTTACATTCCTATGCTGTCTGCCTTTAACAACAACCTTTTTAAATCTGCCAAAAAAACTAAATGTCTAGAAAAAAGTTTTAATTTAAATATTTCACTTATATAACAAGCTTTTCCTTTTAAGAAGCTTCGTAAATCGCCCGACTTTGTTAAATCACCCAACTGTACGCAAGAGTATATAAATCGAGAAGACAGAATGCCTGCCAGGCGCGCGCTAAGCGAAAACGTGACAGCTTTTCTTGACCCAGGCCCAAACGAGCGCAAAAACAACAGAAAGCGAAAACATGAAAAAAGTTGCTCATACGCCACGTGCAACGCGGCCGCAGCTGTGGGCCTAACAAAAAAAGAATAAAACAACAAAAGCACTAACAAAATACACACAAATGCTTAGACAAACAAGCATAAGAAGAACAAGAATAAGATGAAGAAGCACTACACACACACACACAAGCACACACACACACACTCGTACACTCGCACTGCTAATATTTATGGCAACTGTAAAAATCTGGCGCTGGTTTTTGTTTGGCCAGCCACACGTCGTGGTTATAAATTATATTTGTTGGTCTTTTTTTCTCATGTTGGCTAACTCCCCCACACCCTGCCCTTTCCCTAGCCATTTGTGGACGGCGCCTGTGGCATCTTTGCCTTGTTCGTCCTTCCGTTGACGCATTTTGTTATTGTTTGGTCATAATTTGATTTGTGCGACAGGCGGCGTCGCCAGCGCACTTAGGCGCCTTACTCAAATTACGCGAATATTTGGGATTGGAAATCGGGATTCTGAGCAGAAATAATAAATTTGTTCACTTACCGTTTCTTCTGGCGCTGCTCGAGCGCCATGTGCACGGGCACATCCACATACAGATCCTCCATGTCATCGATGCTGCTCAGCATTTTCTCGTAGCCCAATCGCTGCGGACAGCTATTGGGCAGGACTTGCGGCGACGAGTCCTGCAACTCCAACGGATCCAGGCTGATGCGATTCCTGGCCAACGGCGTGTGCGCAATCTCTGCCTGCGAGTGGGCGAAGCACTGCAGCAGCATCAGCAGCAGCAGCAGCAGCAACCGCAGGAGCTCTGGCTGCTTGGCCAAACGTTGCCGTCGCATTTTGTGTTTTACTTTTCGTTTACTTTTTTTTTTTGATGGCTTAGCTTTTAAGTTTATTGGCTGTTAACGGTTCACAATTGCCCTGAATTTAAGAGGTTTTGAAGTGAGTTTCGGTTTGAGCTCAAACGAGATGAGGGTAAAGTTTATGAACGCGAGTGTGTGTGTTAATTCTTTGAGGGCGGGTTTTTGCATCCCAAGCAAAATATTTCGATCAAATAAAATAAGAGTAAATAAAAATCAAATAAAAAATTTAGGTAAATAAAAATATTTTATTAGGCAAAATATCAAATGAAAAATAGCTTCACTTCGTGAACGAGTATAATTAAAGTAACTTTGCAATATTCCTGAGATTTAAAAAAAGTTTATTCAGTTGATTCTGATGAAAGGGTCAACAATTTTATTTTTTTTTAGTTCGTTTTCTATAATTTTTTACTGACGAAATGTAAACAAATTGTTTGTAATAAATAGTACACTTGTTTTACATTTATTTTATATTTTAAGCTTTGGGAAATCATTCAAAATGTTTTATTAAAAATTATATATTGAGAGCATTTATATGAATCTAAGTTTATATCCCATACTTGGAAGATATAAATTTATTTATTTTTTTTTGTCAAGCTGATAGCAGCTGCAACATCAAATTATGCAATTTTATATGTAAAACACCTGTTTCTCACCTGACTCAAATTACGAGCAGACTATAATTAAGCGCGATGGCATACTGAAGATTTAATTACCTTTGAAATACAAATAGATTTCATAATATGCAGAATTGAGAACTTTTCTATGCCGTTATGATGTGCAAAATTATGTAATATGTGTGGAAAAAGAAACAATAAATCTTAAATTAAGATTAAAAAGAAACATTCCTATGAAACGTATGAACTAAATGAATGTTTAAAAGAAGTTTTTTAACACAGGACAATTTCTTTTTAATTCTCATAAAAAAAAAAAAAAAATAAAATATATATATCCAGTCAAATTCCCACCATCCCTTTTGTACTCCTCACTAATCAAAAATGAATATTTAAAGTAATTGTGCTCATTTAGTTGCCTCGTTGAATAAAATTAACAAAATCTAACACTAGCTGCTAGATCTAACAGTTGCCAGAAATTAACTTTATTCGCATCTCTATAAATCATGTCCCCAAACGCAGCTTATCCCTCGGCAATTGTTTTGTCATCCAGCCGCTTTAACTCTTCTGCTTGGCCACTTTCAGCAGCAGCTTTGCTGCCCTCACATCACAACTTGTCACCCCCACAAGGGACAGGACGCCAACCCCAACCCCAGCCCCAACTCAACTCAACCCCTGCTGCTGCCCCTGCTACGTCTTTTGCACAATTAAGGCCTGTCAAACCTTTGACACACGTCGCCGCTGCCGTCGCCGCCGTCGCTGCCATTGCCTGTGACAACTTCTTTAGCCGGTCGAATATCGGCAAAAAGAAATTATTTTTGGCAGCGCAGTGCGGCGGCTTTTTAAGTGTTTGGGTTGGTTTGCCTCGCTGCTCTCTGTGCTTCTGGTTTGTTTGAGGGCAGCCAATTAATTTTAGGCTGCAGTGAATCGATTCTTGGAACTGTTAGATTTGCTAATTGCGGGCCACACGCCCCCTACACAAGCTCTTTCTTTTCTTTATTTCTCTTTCTTTTTTGGTATTTTTTTTTTTTTGTGGGCAATTAAAGTTCTGCGAATTTGCGTGCTTCGCAGCAATTGGGCAACGCCACAAAATGGAAGGGGGACGAACACAGCAGGCGGGCGTTGCCACCTGTTGTCGCCGTGCAGAGCAATTAACGGCACACGCCTGCCATAAACACACAAACACACACACGCATAAACGTACACACACTCACTTTGCTTCACTTTAGTGTTGGTAATTTTTTTTAGCGCGCATCGTTTGTCTTGCACGGTGTTTTGTTTGTACCGTTAGCTAGCGGTATTTTGTATTTGCACACGGTATTGGTGGTAAGCTTTGCTTTTGCTACACTCAAGCGTACACAGACACACGCACACACACACACACGAAAGCACAGGCACGCGCGTAGTTCGGAAGCTGAAGCTGCTGCTTCCGTCTGCCTTGACGAGCAAACACAAAATGAGAGTCGTGCGCAAAGCAAACGAAAATCCGAGCGCAACTGGCGCTGGCAGCGCTGTCGGCGTCGCGCAGCGACTGCGAGCAGCGATTGACGAAGATGCCGCCCCAAAGCCCGAAGACGTTAGCCGAACTCAAAGCGGCGCTGCCAGCAAACACACATGCAAGCATCTTTGCATGTAGGTGTGTGTGTTTGTATGTTTATATATAGCTTCTTATGCTTTTTTCTTTGCCTTAATTAATGTGCCTGCTTCGGGGGCTGCCCATTGATGAGGCTGCCAGCTTCGCTTCATTCTGTGCCTTTATTCCCTTCTGCCTGCTGCCTACTCCCTGCTGCCATGTCCCCACCCCCCTTCCCTGCTGCTGTTGCTGTTTTGTCGCGCCAACATTTTCGATTTTTGGATTTCATTTTCGTTGAAAGCAGCAACAACAAGTGAAACATAAAATGCGTTTGTTTTATGCATGGCACGTGACTTTCAATGCAAAAAAAAATATACCGAGCGCCACTCGGCCGCAACAAGCCCGCTGCGCTGTAATCCGAGAGGCACCCAGAAAAAAACACGGAAGATAAACATTTGATTCAGGCGCTCAGCCGCTGCCGCGTCCACGCCTGTTGCTAGACTCGGCTTCTGGATGCACTCACAGATCGAGTCGCAGTTGCAGTCGCTGTCGCTGCTGCCGCCGTCCGTGTCCAAGTCGCAATCTCGGTTTCAGTACGTCTGCCCCCTCGCACCCTTCGCCAATTTCAAAACCAAAACATTGCGAAATTCTCACAGCGCCTTCGCCCTCGTGCATTTTGCTGATGGCAACGATTTAAGTACATGTGTTTTCTTTTTGTATTTCAATTCTTTACATATGTATTTAAATCGAATTTCAATTACAATGTTGTATGAACGTTTCATTAATTTCACGCATACAGTCTAATATTTCCAGTTAAAACTGATACAATGAAATACAAAAATCGAAACCCTATAAATAACTACCCCAAAATAAAATATATTATTTTTTGTGGCAATACTTTAAAGAGAAATAATTAAATAAATCATATTTGAAACGAAAAAAAATATATTTTAAAAAAATATATAAATTCTTAAATGCCTTAGAAACATTTTAAGTAAAGTGTTTATAAGTATCCTAACAACGATAAATAATTAGGCGGAAAATTCTAAGACTGAGATATTACGATTTTTTTATTTATATATAAAAGAAAAAGAAAAGAAAACAGAATTTCAAAAATGTGTTTATAAATTTTGTTTTACGTAAGCATTGATTTAAATATTTTTGAAGAGTATATTTAAAATTTACTGTCTTCAGTTATTTAAGTGCGCAGATTGTTGTCATATAATTTCTTGTATTATTACAATAAATATTTTATTATTGTCTGCATTAAATATTATGAGTTTATTTACGTTCTTACAGAATGCTGACGCTGACTTGGGTCCGTCCGCCCGTCTGTTCCTGTTGTCTGGCTACCTGTGTAATTGAGTTTTACCTGTGGCCGCTGTGGGGTTTTCCCGGAATTCTGACAACGCCAAAAAGCTGTTGCGTTTGCGCTTCGGCGGGCAGGAAATGAATTTTTTGCCATTGGATGGGTAAGGTGGAGGGGGAGGAGGAGGGGGAGGGGGAGGGGAGGGGTAAAGGGGGCCCGGCTGCTGCTCGTAGCAACAAATTAACAGCAAATTAGTTAGAAAAGCAGCGAAATATGTAAGTGACTTAATCAGCGGCACTGGGCAAAAGACAGAAGGGACCGACAGCAACAACAGTTGACGACAGGGCCCAGATAGGGACGGACGGACAGGAGGCAACCTTGAAGGCGCCCCTAAAGCGCATAACTCAAGGAACTGGCCGCGCCCAGCGCTAGGGTACCCAGGCCAGGCCAGGCCAGGCCAGGCCAGTCCAGGCCAGGCTAACCTCATGCATAATGCAAGGCGCTGCTCGGCCTGTCAGCCCCGACTTTGGCTCTGGTGGTGGCCCAAGCGGCATGGCGTTGCATTTTTCAACAAATTAATTATTGACAAAAAGGTGGAACGAGTGCCTGACTGACTAACTGACTGACTGAATGAGTGTGTGTGTGTGTGTGTTTTTTTTTTTATGCTGCTGCTGCGTTCAACACTGGGAACAATGTTCAAATTGATGGGACGCACAAATATGAGTGCTTGTTATGTATAAAAGTTACATCAAATACTTACATATATTTATTTATTTGTTAAGCTACCTTTAATCCGGATTTTAATTCCAGATCACTGATCCTGTTTCTACTTCAGATCCACTTTTAGTTTTTACTTTGATTTTCAGCTGCTGCTTCAACTTCACCCACCGCTCCCATTTCTTGCATCTGCAGCTCCGCTTTCTTCTTCTTCTCTGCTGCTGCATTTTCAATTTTTGGTAGCATCCAAGTTATTGGTACAACATTTTTGCCTCACACTCGCACTTCATCAACACGAAATGATTGGCATGCCAACGTCAACGATTGCAGCAGCATCAGCATCAAAAGCAGCAGCAGCAGCAGCATTAACAGCGGCGACAGCCTCCGACATGTGTAAAAGAATCGTTTAAAATAAATGACAGCCGCGCCCCTCGACGCTCTCTCGCCCTCACTTGCTCCAGCTCTTTCTCCCTCCCTCCCTCCCTCGCTTCCCGTCCTCCCCTCCAGCCAGCCTCTGCATAATTACCCACAGAACCGAAGCACACGGCAGATCACAATAATCAATACGGCGATGCGGAGGATGCCAACAACAGCCTGGCCGAGTTTTTTTTTGTTTTTATTTTTTTTCCTTTTGTACTCTGTATACCCTGTAGCCAAACAAACAGCAGAATGTAGTTAACGTTTGTAAAGCTTAGATCATTTAAACATTTAAGGCAATTGAGAGAAATACAAATTTAATTGCTATTTTTAATTTTTATATTAAAAATTTTAAATTTTACGATATCTCAATTTGCATATTTGGAAATATACATAATCAGAAGAATATTTAAAAATAAATAAATAAATATTTTGTATATAAATAATATGAAAAATATGAAAATATCTAAATTTTCATTAAGCTTATTTGTGAATTTTTTTATCAGTTTCAATCATTTTACAACATTTAGGTAGAATTTTTGTATACTGAATAAACAAAAAAAGTTCAGATTTCAAAAAAAATTTTGAGTATTTCGATACATATCAGTAAATTATTTATTTTTATTATTTTTAATAATAAGAAAAAATCTTTTAAATTCTCTCTCAAGTTTAACTGATATAAAAACGTTATACAGGGTATATTCAAGTCAACCACTTTCAATCTTAAGTGCTTTCTTCCGCTTAGCTTTTCTCGCTGATATATAAGGTATCTTCAGGTCTATCAGTGTCAACTGGAGCCCTGCGACTTGCTTCGTTTTTGCCACTCGGTGCTTGTGTGTGGTCCAATGGCTCACATGTTTTCGGTGGCTTCGTTTGAACTGAGCCCGGGCAGCAGCTCAGCTCAGCTCTCCCGGTGCCCAGCATCAGTCAGAGTACCTTTGGGGCAGCTTCCATGTGCTATTGTCCAGCTCCCAGGCGTGCCTAGATTATTTGTTTACACGCATCCATCGGGCGATGCAAATCCATCATTCATCATTCGAATGCACCACAAACATCGGCACAGCGGGGAGCGGGGTGGGGGATGGTCTTCAGATTTTAGCACATTACAACACCTTCTTGGGCAGAAAAGCGCCGTGGGCCACAAATAGATGTGGCACACACGACAAGGCTGTGTGTGTGTGTGGACGGACCAGGTGCTGGTCGGGCCTAGAAGACAACTGTTGCTGGCTGCCTGGCTGACAGCTGGGCGTGGCACGGGGCGGTGGCCAAACTCGAATTGAGCGAAAAACTTTTGCTTCGTCCTGCTGGGCCCCTTTATATCCTTGGCCCCATGGCATGCCGGGCGGGGGGGGAGAGCGGCAATCGGCGGGGTTAAATTGTCAACTTGGCACGCATTTTATTAAATGAAAGAATGTTTGTTAGCTGAAGCAAATGCGGGGCAAGTGAAGAGGGCTCAGCTGCTGTCAAACTTATGCCAAGCAAATCGAAAGAGCCCAACACGCACACACACACACACACACACACACACACACACACACACACACACACACAGAGACACGCAGGCACAGGGCACACAAAGTCGACAAAGTGAAAATTTTTTAATTGCATTTTTGCCAACTGTCACTGCGGATTATTGGCAATGGCAGCGATTCATTCCACTGGAAATTGCAGCGGAAAATCTTTTGCGCTTTTCGCAACACAAAAGTTGCATTAGGCAGCAGCGCAATTGAGAGGGGGTGGCAGGAGGTTTAACGCTAAAACAATGGCAACTGTCAACTTGTATTCAAAATGCGCAACGAGACATTGTGCAAGCAAAAAGGATATTGGATAAGGATACTTATGCTAATGAGCAACTGCTGCTGCAGCAAAGTCAAAAGAAACAGCAAAATCGCAAGAAGAAGAGACAGCCAAGACACAGCCCTAATTGTAGGTTGCTTGCAAAAATATTAGAGCCAAATGCAATATTATTTTGTATTGAAGGACATAAACAGTCAAGGAATTTGAAATGTTTCTGCTCCTCGCCTTCGCCAACTTCTCAAGAAGTTCAGTGAAATTGAAAACTTTTATACTAATTAGTTGTTGCAGGAATTTCCAAATTAAAAAAAAAAAACAACAGAGTGATTTGATTTTATCTTTTTAGAAACTTTGTTTTAAAGCAAGTGAAGTAATTGATAATTTAATTTAATTTGTGCTACTATTTCTTATCAAGCTTAATTAATCTGTTAAATGCGTCTACAGCTTTCGTTTAAAGAGGTCGGTTTTCTATATAAAACGATCGATTTATATAGAAATATCGGAAAAGATTATCGAGTAAAAATTTTGTCATATTTGGGAATTTAAATTTAAATTTATAAAAGAATATAAAACTCAACAGTAATTAACAATAAATATGCAAAAAAAGCCTCCAAAAATGAATAATTGTATTATTTAATGTAAATATATATAGATATTAAAATATAAAGAAATATATTAAATATAAAATATAATTTTAAAAATGTACGGAGAATAGTCTATTAAAGAGTGATCCATATTATAAATTTTCAATTGTTTATAAATCACATACCATTAATATATTATTTTATATATTATAAATATTTGCTGTTGGCCTTGGATCTGTGTTCATACTTTGTATAAACTAAATATAAGATACTCTTGAAATGCATTCAACATGTTTTCAACTTTCTCTTAGATTACTGTTTTTGTGCCCATTTTAATATATGTTTTGCCTATGTTGACTAACTAAACAAAATTCTGATTAGTGTTTTGAATAAACTATTCATGTTGTTGTTGTTGTTACACAAACATATTTTAATTTTAAATTTTTGCCGTGGCCCCAAAAATCAAACAATAACAATAACAGGAGCAGCAGCAACTTACATGCATAAATAAATACCACACGCACACACATGCACAGCATTTATACTGATACCTACAACAAATTTAGCTGTATTATGTATTTTTGTTTTTATTTTTTGGCAATTCATTTTTTGTTTTTGTTGACGCCGCCGACGCCGTTGTTGCCTGGTTGTTTTTATATATTTTTTTCTGATTTTTTGTTTAAACGTTTCGGCCGCTTGTCATGCGATGAAAGAGCTTTTGTATCTGTATCTGTGAGTGTGGTGTTTGTGTGTGTGTGTGTGTGTGTGTACTGTGAGCTGTTACGCGACGCCACCCAGAAGCTCAAGTTTATAAGAGCCTACATATTCCATCATCATCATCATTATCATCATTATTATTATCCTTGTCCTCATCATGCTCAGCTTCAATGTTGTTGTTGCACAACTTTGTGTGTGTTTTCGATAAGTTGTTGCTGCCACGCAACCAACAACAACAAAAACAACAACTGAAAAGGAGCAGCGATCATGAGCAAGTCATGATGATGTTGTTGTTGTTGCTGCTGCTGCTGCTGCTGCTGCTGATGATGATGATGATCGATGCCGTATGGCAATAGTCAACAGCAACAATAACAAAAAAAACAACAACAACAACAATAACAACGACGGCAGCGTTTGATTTGCTTCGCCTGCTACGCAGCCCATTAAAAGTACAATGACCAGAAAATAACGTTATTAAGCGAGCGCCTTGGACAGGCACAAAAACCCAAAAACCTCGGAATCAAAACAAAGTAAGCAAGAATTGCCCAAAACACGCACACTCACACATACACACACACGCACACACAAGCAGACTGGCCTGGCGTGGACACACTGAAGCCAGGTTCCGGTAAACGCGATTCGAGCCCCAGTTCTTGCTCCAAGGCACGATCGAAAGCGAAAACGTTGGAGGTCCGCTGCATAAACAAACCAGAAACAACAACAACAACAACAATGCCAAATACAAACAACAACAGCAGCACCAGCAGGCAAAAAGAAGCGGTAACGCATGCAGCATGTGATTTAAAGATGCCCTGCAATTTAGTGAATGTCACTATCTAAGGAGATATTGAATTTTTGAGCCATATTAATTAAAATAGAGTATGAAATTATATAAAGCAGCTAAACAGCGTAAAAAATAAAAATTTAAAATAAAAATAAAATAATATGAAAACTACATAAATAGTTGCGAAATTTATATTTTCATATTCTTTGTAAGAAAAAACCTGGAATATTAACAAACTCCTTTGTTAATAGTTAATTTTCTATAAAATTTTATAAATGTAAAAATAATAATAAAAAAAAAAATGTTTTTGGTTTTTTTCATATATCCTTAAATTATTATAAGATATTATAAACTATATTCCCAGGACTTGTTGTTGACTTGTTGTCAAAAAAGTTTAAAAGGGAAATTTAGGAAACATTTGATTTTCAACATGTAAATTATAATACTAAATAAAAATAATTTGAATAAAATTAAAACAAATGCATAAAATCAAACTGTTGAGCGGTCTAAATCTTAGCTATGCTCCTCAAGATTATTTTTATTAGAAAATTAAAAACTCAACTTTATGCATTTGCAGTATATTTATATATGTATTTAGAGTATATATATTTAATATACCCATTTGAGCAGACTCTTCGCTTAGGGTACACCACCAAAAACAGGCCGTAACAATTTCCAATTTCATTCTTTTTGAATGCTGGCCTAACTGTTTATCACATGAGTCCCGGCTAATTGGTTAACTCTTTTGAGTTGGGTTAGTTTTGATTAGAAGGCGGCAGCAAAAACATCACCAAAATCAACAGCAGCAGCAGCAGCAACAGCAACAACAACATCATTGGGGCAGTGGCATTGGCATTTGATGCTGTCCAGCAAACAAGTCAAATTGCATAGTTCAACAATGGGGGAGGGTTAGAGGGAGGTAGAGGGAGACGCCCACAACGAGGATGACGCCTCAGAGCAAATTCCCAATGCTGCAATGCGGCCACTCGAATTGGTGGCCCAAATTGCAGGCCAAAAGGCGCCCAACTGCAAAATGGCTCTCTGTGACTGTGGCTTAAAATTGATTGAAATTATCAGCTTTGGGTTTTGGCATGTCAGTTCTGATTGTGTGCGTGTGTGTGTGTGAGAGAGAGAGACATTTAATGGGTTAAACGAGCCAATGTGTCGTCGATGTCGCTTGCCAAGTGGCTTACGCTTGTTACTTAATTGGATTTGGGTTAAGCTACCAAATTGCGGCCAACATAGCGCGCAATAACAATAAACTTGTAGTTAAAATCCATGTGCATGTGTATGCGCTATTAATGAAATAATTGTGTAAATGTCCTTATCAGAGAACAAGGAAGAGCGAGAGAGATAGATGGAGAGAGAGGGAGTGCCCAGGCGAGCGTGTCGAAATTCTGACTGGGGTCATATGCCATGTAATTAGCAATGGCAGCAGCTCCACATTCGTAATGTCAAATAAAATGCTTGCCAAAAAATAAACCACGCAACAACAGCAAAAACAACAGAACTGCAACAGCAGCAATTGTCAACAATCAAATGGCTGCAACAATGGCGACAAAGCGCCTTTTTGACATGACGCAAAAATGCGACAGAAACCCCGAAAACAACTGATTGTAAATGCAAGTTCAAATTGACTTGAAAATACTCTATGTTTAGCCGATAATATGTATTAAACTTTCTTTTTAATATTAAAATTATAATAAACTTAACGTTTTCATATGAATATTTAACTTTTTTTATAAGCTTGTTAAGGATTTTCTTTAATCATTGGATAACAAAATTTTTTATTTTAATTAATTCAACATAAATGACTTTTTTTATATTTCTTTTTTTCACTAAATGCGTTTTAGTAGCCTTCAGTCCAAGAATTTTGAACAGAACTTGTTTATTTTAATAATTAAAATTTAATTTATAAAATATATTGCAAAAATAACTTGTAGTTTTATAATTTATTTATATATTTGAAAATTAAAAAACAGTATTTTTTCAACTGCTTGAAGGCTTAGACAAATATGCAGCAACTGTACCTAGTATTTAGCCGGCAGCGCGTGGATTTTAAATTTAGAACTATTTTTAATTGTATAGATCAAAACATCAGTTTTTAAAATAAATACAAAATTGCTGCCAAATTTGATGGCACATGCCGCCGATAGGCAATAATATATGCAATTATTGGGACACATGTTTTGCCGCTGATTATATTTATATATATTTATTTTATTTATATACAAATGTACTATAAACAATAAACACTTAGTACTCATTCATGTGCAAATAGCGGGCTCAATGCCAAGAAAATGATTTCGCTAATAATTGAGATTAATTGATGCGTTTGTTTCACTCGGATTATTGCCTTAGTTGTCTGTGCACAAAACTAAAATTAAATACAAAATTAAAATAAAAATAGAAACAAACAAATAAATGCGTGTCAAAAATGTGAATAAACAAAGGAAAACTACAAGATTTAAGAAACATGTGCAAAAAATTATTAATTCATGTTGTTGGTTGTTAGAAATTGCAAAACAAGCGTGTAAGATATTTTGTTTATATATTTGTCATAAAATATTCGTCAGTCACGAGGAAAGGTTGCTCGAAATTGCGATGAAAAAAGTCTATGAGATTTTTGGTTAATTTAATATCCATAGGGATTAAAAAAATTCATTTGAAATTTTTTTTTGATTGTTACATTGTATTTTGTATTTTATATTTAAAATTGGTTTAATTTAAAAAATATATATATATGTTTTAAAGCGCTCACTTTTAGTGTCCACCAGGCCAAGGCTTTTGACATTGTCGAAATGCTTTAGTTTTTTTGGTATTTGGCATTCAAAACGCAACTAACGCTTCCAGCAGCTTGAAATTTTGACATGCTTTTTACATTTCTAACATGGCTCGCCTCAACTGGGGTCGCAACTGAACTTTCAACTGCATTTGTAATGTTGTTGCTGTGGTTGTTGTTGTGGCTGTTATTGTTGTTGCCGTTGCCGTTGCCGTTGCCGTTGCCGTTGCTCGTGCCTGGCAACATGTTGGCATTGCCGTCGCCATCGTTGACGTCGCTGCCTGTCTATCTGTCATATTTTCTTGTACAACAACTGTTATTTCATCTATACACTTACACACGTACACACACACACACATGTCGGTGTCTGCTGTGCGCTGTTATTTGTTTACTGCTTGAGAGGTTTGAAAACACATTCGACTCTTCCTTAAACACATTTCTGATTGAAGTCTATTAAACAAAGAAACAGATTTAGCATTAATTTTTTTCTATGCAATGCATCTTTCAAGTGTTGTGAATTGAAAATCGAACCAAATTTGAAACCAACTTAGAAACTTTGATATAGAAGCCCTTTTATAACATATGTCTCTTGAAAAATATTTTAAAATTTAATAATTTATTAATATAATAAACACCAAATTAATTAAGAACATATTTAGTTTTAATAATCAATTTAAAACCACTTTATACTGATATTTAATGCATATCCTTTACACCATCAAACTAAGACTATGATTAAATAAAAAAAGATGAAAATACACCAAATTATTTTTTTTTCTAGATAAAAGTATTAAGAATTAAAAAATATTTTCTTCTTAAGAAAATTGAAATAGAATAGAAGCATGGTTGCAACGTAAATTGATAATTCTTTAGCTGAAGGGCATTGCAGTTTCGATATGTTTCATATTTGTGTTTCATTTTTTTCTGTAGTTTTCCTGTCTTTCTATTTTCCTTTTGCGCTGTGGCAACATATTTCACTGCATAATTTCTCGTAACGCATGCAAAAGGCAACAACAACAGCAACAACAGCAACAACAACAACGAGAAAAACAACAGCACCCACAATAGAGCAGCGAGCTAAAAACTTGACATGGGGACAGCCGCAGCCGTCTAACTGACAGTTGTCGTTGTCTTCTGACGTGTTTTTGCTAGTTGTTCTTGTTGCTGTTGCTGTTGTTCGGGGCACTGGCTTGTTATCATTTTTTAATAACATTGTTGCGCAGAGCAACGAATTTGCATAAAACACAAACCGGGCGACGTCAAAGTCAGCAGCAACAACAACAAGAACGGCGCAAGGCGAGCGCCGGCCAACACGTGGTATGAGTAATTTCTGCTTAAGCACAAGACAATGACACGCGCGTGCATTAAGTGAGTGTGTGCCTGTGTTTATACACATATATTTTATATATAGAATATATACGTGTGTAAGAGATTTTATGAAATAAAACAATTTTCATACAAATTCCGTGCATTTGCATAAATTTCATGCGATGTCGTCAGAGCTTGTGCAACGTCATGTTGATCCTGTCAGGACGCGACACAACTGACGGCAGCAGCATCAGCAGCAGCAACTAACGAAGGCATCAAAGCGCGACATTTGGCCAAGTGCATGAGGCGTGCTTGGCAAAAACTTTTGTGGGCAACTTTTTTGTCCATTTCGGCAATAATCATAAAATTTCACTGCATATGAAACAAGAAAAAATGTAACTGCAAAAAATTACAAAAAAAAATTGCAAATATGAGTAGTCGAGTTGGAGTAACCGATTAGGAAATACCCTTTACTGAAAATTCAGTTTAATTTAATTTTGTCTAATCTTGAAAATATTAAAAAAAAAACACTCTTTATTTGATATGAATTAAATTCGGTGTCACCATATTCGACATATGCTTAAAAAATCATATTTATCGGATAATCGATTTTTAACTAATAGTGAGATTTATCTAATAATCATGACTATTACGTCAGCATTAATTTGATATTCCATAGATTTATAAGGATAACTATCAGATTGATTAGTTAATATTTATCTGATAGTCTTTATTAATGGAATATTATATTTGTATCATACAACAAATCTTTAATTTAGTAGTTGATTTTTCTGATAACAATAAATATATCGAAAATCGATATTAATCTTAAATTCGATTTGAGCTAATAATCGATATTTATATATTTATATTTTGATATTTTATATTTATTGCTTTTAAGAACGCTTTTAGAAGTTTAACTAATGAATACCATAACTTTTTGGTCTAACAATTCATGCCTGCTACACAACTTTAAGATACCCTATTGAATCCCATATAATACGGTTAAAAGTACTGAAAAAAAACATAGAGATGACAGCACGTGATTGCAACATAAAAGCGTCATTTCCATGACGTTGTCGCTTCTATTGCTGTTGGCAATAGTTGGTACTGGGCCGGTCTCCTGCGGGAGCTGCGCATGCGCCGCAAACTTTTCCGTTTGCCATTTGCCGCCTCAATAGTTTGTAACGACCTCCAGTCTCACACGTCTCCTGCCCCAACCCCTCGCCGACAACCGGCAATGGCCATCGGCTTTATTGAGGTTTTGTTTAAGCTTTTAGCGTACTTTTCTTTTTCGGAGTGCTTGGGCTACGGAAAAGTTGTGCTCTGTGTGTTTGCCCGGCAGCATTTTTGCAATTAGGCAACAGTTTCGGTTTTTTATTTCTCTGTTTTTTTTTTTTTTTTGGTAAATGCAATGGAACTTTTCAGTTTCAGCTACAGTTGCACAATTTTCATTGCTAACAGCGTTCGACACATACAAAAATGCTGCGTAATTGAGACTGATTGCGGACGTGCGGTGTGGGCAAGGGGGGCGCGGCCAGTGGAGCGCGGAACGTGGAGCATGGAGAGACGCTTGCAGCTGCTTCATGAAAAAGTTGAGTCCTATGTGGCATTTGAAGGGAATTTCGCATTTGTATCAACATACAGTATTTTCGAGTATGTGTGTTTGTGTTGGAAAGCCTGCAGACCTGGAAATATCATACAGAAAAGTTACTATGAAAATTAAGTATTTTGACCGGATTATGTTTGGTGCAGAATCAAAGAAGCTTTTGGCAAGCTTATACACTTATAACCAAATCTGTATATAAACATAATTAAATTACTTTTGTAACTCAAATTAAATATTTATTATGTTTATTATATTTATTATAAATATATTTTCCAAAATGTAAAACACAAAATTATAATAACATTTATTTATTTGCTTTTATTTATTTCATTTTAAGTTCAAAAAATACATTATGTACTATTAATTAAAACTAACATCGTAAAAACTGTTTAATCAGAAAAAATGTAAAGATTCTAAACTATTCTCTTTTGTCCGGAATGCAACTAAATTTATAGGATTTATATGTCCCTAAATCCCTATATTAATTATTAAAAGAATTTCAGGTCATCAATTACTGTCAGGACTAAGACTCAGACAACCAATCTTCAAACTAATATTATATAATGTAGCTTTTTAAACTTTTTAGATATAGTTATGGTTATTGCATGCAGTATTTGAACATAGAAATTTTGATGGCAAACAAATATTTGCACCACATTTATATAAATGCTGAAATTTGCTAATAAATTCAAATTCAAACATTCCCAAAGGCTTAGTCAATGCGAGTGAAATGCACTCGAAACAATTTCTGGTATTGCAATTATCTGAAATGTTTTGCACTTCACACCAAGAGTCGGGAGGGGCAGGTCAGAGGCAAAGGCCATCAATATAATGTGCGTGCCACATTATCAAACGTATTTATTTGCCAAACAGCTACAAGAAGATGAAGAAGAGGGAAAACAACAAAAACAACAGCAACAAACAACTAATGCAAAGCCTAGACATAAAGATAAACTAAGACGCACTTATCGCTGCTGCGGGACCCGAGATGAAAGCAAGAGAAATGGCCAAAAAATACTTCGGACCAAAGCAATCGACAGGCGAACAAAAACGTGCGTGAAGAAAAAAAAAGGAAAATAGCACCCAACAAAAAAAAATAATATAAAGGACTTTGGCTAGCTGGACACACGAATAAGATACAAAAATGTTGGCCACGTTGACAGCTTAACGTACAAAATTAATGTGACAATCTAACTAAATGCGCGTGTGTGTGTGTGTGTGTGTGTGTGTGTGCGTGTGTGGGCTGAGCATAAATATGCGAGTGTATATAGTATACATATGTAGGTATTTGCGCATTGAGGCAGATAAACATGCTGCCAAAATGACCAAACGAACCACACACAAACTGAAGTTGGACAGTTGGTGGTCTGAGGGGGGGTCAGCGGAAGGACAAACAGCTGCCAAACTGTTGGACATTAATTACGCACAAAAATGTTAACGGGAATGGGCACTAAGCAACTGAGCAACAACGAAAGGCAACTCATTAAATGGATGAGGACCAAGACTAGGCACAACAGTGCGTATGCGTGTTGCGATCTAATGCGATATGATATGCCAGAAAACAAACATTAAAAGTTTTTATTGGTGCCCCGCTCGGTGGTCTATGCACTCGCACCCGGCGACTATCTTGTCGGGCAGACAACAAAAAGCATTAAATTACTTTATAATCCGTTTATAGCTTTAGCCGGAAGTGGCCGAGACACACACGCACACACACTGCAAACACACTAGCACACACACACACACATACACAAACATGCACAGAGCAAGCGAGAAAAGGACATCTCGGCACGTTTTGTGCACACATAGGAGGCAGCTCAACAACATAATCAAATCAAAGATTACGTTGAAACATTGAAATTACGTACAGAGCAGACAGACAACACTCACACACACACACGCACACACACACACAAAAAGACACATGTAGATATACACTCAACTGATGAAATGTGTGCCTTCTCATCACTTTAGTTGGTAATCTGCCACCAGAGCACTGCAACAACAGTAGAAATTTGTGGAAAATTTAGAAAAACACGACTACAAAATACCCTAAAAATCAATGTTAAAATAATTTAATTTTGCTGCTATGTATTTTGGAGCTTATAAATGACATTTCTAAAGATTATATTTTTTTAAGGTAACAAATTTAAAAATTTAAATTAACTATACAAAACACCCGAATAAGACTTATTAAAGAACAAAACTAATTTTTTTTAAATTCGCATCAAAACTACATGAAATTAATGAATTTACATATTTTGGAATGTCGAAAAAAATGTTAAAATTAAATAAATTAGATTTTAATTTATGTGCATATAAATTTTCAAGATTTATTTCAAACTTATAAATGCATAACATTTTTTAATTGATAAACTTTCTTATATTGGACGTAAGGTAATAAAAACGTAACACAAATGTTTTTAGATAAAACCTCAATTTATTTTTTTTTAAATATTAAAATTAATATTTATATTTTGTTGAAGAGACTATAATAATCACAAAATACACACCTGGACAAAAGCATAAATTATTAAATTTCCCTCTCATTATTTGAAATAAACCACCCTTTGCTTTTGCTTTGCAGGATATTAAAAAAAGTGCTGCATAGCATGAGGCGCCGCTCGACTGCCGCCAAACAATTACACACATAAAGCAAAATGCGCTACAACTTTGAACTGCTGCCCGTTCATCGTAACAAGCCACCCCCAAGCAAGCCTCCTGCCGCACCAGAAGCAGCAGCAGCAGCAGCAGCAGCGGCGGCAGCGGTAGCATCAAGTAACGTAAACAGGCAAAAATCTTTGCTTCATTCACAAGCGGCCGCCAAGGGCGCACGCCGCATGCTTTTTAGCGCCCACTGTGCGCCAGGCATGCGCACTACGCCGCGGTTGCTCTCGGCGCAGTCTGGCAACGCTGCGGCGCTCCAGCAGCAGCAGCACAGACAAGCACTGCTATCAGTTGGCTCGCTGCCTTCGGCTTGAAAGCGTCGCGGCTGTTCTGTGCTGTCTGCTCTGCTGTGTGTGTGCGTGTGTGAGAGTGCGACGTAAGCGTAAGCGTCTGTCTGCATGTGTGTGTGTGTGTGTGTATTTGTGCGTGAGGGCGCCAAGTTGTTGTGTCTTTAACAACCAGCAGCAACAACAAACACTGCGACATTGAACCACCTGCCACAGCGAGTTGCTATTTTCAGTAGCAGTCAAAAAAAAAAAGAAAACAAAAAAAAAACAAGAATGAAAAACGAAATAAATACACACAGAAAAAAATAAATGCCGAAACTTCCGGCTGACAATTTGCATACAAAAAACGGCCAGAGAAAGTTTAAAGCGAGCGGAACTGTTGGAAGTTGTGTTTAAACAGCAGCAAAAAAGAAACAACAGTAACAACAACAACAATAAAGCAATAAACAAGCAAGTGAAAAAATTGCACAAATCAACACAGCGCGCAGAAAAGTAGGCAACAGTTTTTTGTTGCGCACCATGGAAATGGATGTCAATCGCCAGACACGCCACAATGCCAACCTAATGACCATATCCGCCCGCTGTTGTGCGAACAACAATGCAACAACAACAACAACAGCAACAACAAGAGCAAGAGAAACATGCGACGCAACAACAGAAACATCATCACCTTCGCCAGCACCGAGCGGCTGTTGCGGCATCTTGAGTCGCCTATTCTGCGTGAGTCGCCACAAGGCGACACAGTCGGTGGCAGGCACCGAGTGCAGCCACAGCGAGCCGCTATTCATGCAACGTAAAACACTGACATTGCAGCCGACAGCGCAGCGGCGTCGACGCACGCCACAGGAAATCTATTTCGAGAGTCGCGGCAAATCCTGCAAGAAGCTATTGAAATTCAATGGTAATTCCAATAAGGTGAGTGCCACAAAAAGTAACTGTAGCTGTCACTGTGTGTGTGGATGTCTGTGCGGCAGATTTAAGTAGTGACAAGCAAAATGATGACAAATTTAAAACACCTTTTTGTACACACGGCTAAAGCCAAGCTCGAAGAGACAACAGCTTTGGTTTGTTAACAAAAATAAAAAGATTTAAAGCATTGGATATGAACATATATCAGGTCTACAATTCTATTGATAAGAGGCTTCGCTCATGCGAAAATACCTTGTAATAAATTTGAATACGCCATTTAATTCTTATCTATAATATATTACCATAATAAATTTTAAGTGTACATTATTACCGTCTGAGTATTGAAAGGCTTTCGTAAGCTCAGTGTAAAATATTGAAATAAAATAAAGGGATT
Organism: Drosophila micromelanica; assembly: GCA_004143825.1. Classification (NCBI taxonomy): domain Eukaryota; kingdom Metazoa; phylum Arthropoda; class Insecta; order Diptera; family Drosophilidae; genus Drosophila; species Drosophila micromelanica. The sequence goes on from SCDY01001552.1 coordinate 25,530, forward strand.
TAAGCTTTAAGGGTAATGGACTATGATAGACATTTATTTGAGTATAAACATATATCACATATAAGTTTAACCATCAATCATTGTTATAAAATAAAGTATCATTTTATATTTATATTTTTTATAAAAGCAGCTAAAAGGAGTTTTATACAACCATACTTCAAACAACGATTTTTAATTATTCTCAGTTATTCTATAAAGAAAAGATAAATATACAATTATTAAGCACCTGATATTTAAATATTAATGAATTCTTTATGATTATATCTTGCAATAATTTACCGTTTATGTTTTTTATTCTATTTACCATATTTATGTTTATAGCAAATTGTTAGTATGAAACTTCAAAGGACTTCAAATAAAATTTGAATTTCTTTTATAACCAGAAACAAGCTTTAAAATGTGTTAAATGCTTTTGAAACTGTAGTATTTATATATATATTTTTCTTATATTATATGTTTATAACATGTTCATAAAAATAAAATATTTAGACACAAAAATTTTAAGATTTTAACGAACAAACAAGAATGCAAAATGTTTAAAACAATTATACTCTGTCAATGAAATATAAAAGAGTATAAATATGAAATATAAAAAATATACAAAAACTAAAGAATAACAATTATAGATTAATACATACATATATAAATATAAATACAATTTTTATAGCACTTATTTCAATAACAAAAATTTAATAATATTTTATTATCTTAGAAATCGCTCTAAGTTTTTATTTACGTGGCTTGTTTCAGCTATGAAAACATATTTCAAATGTTTTAACTAAGCCAAAAATTTCCAATATTTCAGTTTGAGGAACTTTTCGGAGCAGTTTAAAGTCTGAGCCGCACAGTTGCCTAACACCGTGTACAGCCAACCCAATACACAAATGAATTCACTTCACAAATTTGGGTGTGTGTGTGTATTTAGGTGAGTGTGTGTGTGTGTGCGCCATTGTTAGAAAATTTGTTGCTGTGGCTGTAACGAGTCGTGTGGAATTGAGTCGATTGTTGGCCTTTTGTTTGTGGCGCCAGCCAAGGTGCACACACACTCACTCACACACACACACACACAGACACACACTTGAAAACTCATAGTAATACTCATATTCAAGCTCATAGTACTTTGCATATAAATCATTTGGCATTGTGGCTGGGTCGCAATGCGCTTATGAAATATTTCGTTTTGTTTAATGCGCCAGCAACTTAAAGCAACATTGCCACATGCTGCATGCCACATGGTGCACACACCTCACTCCGCATACATTCCATGGTGCCGTGCACTAATTAAAAACGTGCAAAAAGCAAGCCAATCAAACAGGTCGATGCACAACAATGGCCTGCCCAAAAATCGCATATGTGCATATGCACACACATGTGTGCATATGTGTGTGTGTGTGTGTGTGTGTGTGTGTGTGTGTGTGTGTGTGTGTGTGTGTGTGTGTGTGTGTGTGTGTGTGGTGTGTGTGTGTGTGTGTGTTACTGCTCGAGGATACAATGCAATGTGCTGGCTGTCCAGCACTAGGCACGCACTGAAGCGCAAGCAACAGGATGAATTTGTTAAACAACACGAACATGGCGCTTGGTGGAGCCAGTGGAGCTCTCCAAGAGCTGGACTCGGACTCTCAATCTCCTCCAGCACGGCCATGTGAAAAGTGAAAAATGAAAAACTCATTCGCCCTATCAAGTGACATCATCAATTTCAGTCTATTTTGCACTGACCAGGCGAATGCAGAAGCTGCACAAGTGGCGGCAACAAAAAAAAAAAGGAGAAAGAGAACAGGGAAAGGAAAGGAACAGGGAGTAGGACACCAGTGAACATTAACTGTTGAGGCAAACGTAGTCGTACTTTGCATGTGCTACGTGAACGGGCTCTGAGAAGGGGTATTAGCAGACGGGATTTTGTGGCCGAACAACAAAAACAAAACCAAGAAAAAAAAACAGAAAATAGAAAATAGAAAACTTTACCCGAGCCTTGTTTCCAGTTGAGCTCTCGCTTACAATTGTCAGTCAGTTGTATCAAAAGCGATAATTTTAAGCTAGCTAAGAATTTAAGCTAAGCCATGATTAAAAATCTGATTGTTAAATGATGTTGCTGTACAATGCAACTTTCAACTAATACAGGTGATGAGCACAATAGCTAGTTGGCAAAGCTGTGAGTAAAGTTTTGATTATACATTTAATACAATTATTGTAGCTGAAAGCTTTCGCTAAGTTTCTCAATGAGGACTTTAATGAAGTTAAATATTTTATGTAAATTAGAACTAATGCTGTTCACTAGCTACAATAAAGTTTTTAAAGTTTTGAAGTTTTTTTTAGAGTCGAAGTAAAATAACAGAATACATATTGTTCAGTTATTATGAAACTACGTTTGTCAATTTCAACAAATAAGGCTTCAGATAATAGTTAATAAATATTTTTTTAATTTTTTATAATCTTAGTTTACAATTTCTCTACCTTAGAAACCCAATCTAAAATAATGTTTTTCTGAATTAATTCAAGATAAATAAAACCGAATTCAATTAATTTACTCAGGTTTCAAGGTTTCTTCATTTAAAAGTTAACTTTGTCAGAACTCCTACTGAGCTTTCAGCTCTCATTTAAACTAATTTAATAGAATTGAATTAATTAAGTTGTAACAAAACTTTCATGTGCTTTGAAAGCCAAATTCATTGCTTTAAATGATTAATAACTTGCTAGTAGCACAAGTTTCAATAAGTTCGCGCATAAATTAGTTTCAAGTTGTGTTTGTGCTTAATTAAATTTTAAAGCATATAAACCCGACAGTTGCTTAATTGCCCCTCGTTTTTAGGAAAGCAAGCAAAGCACACGAGAGTATCAGGGTTTTTTAACCCCACAGTCAGGGCTCAATTCACACCTCAACCCACTCATCGATTTTATAATGAAGCTATAGAGCAGACTGAAGCAAAATGTTTGTTTTACCACAACGGGGTAGAGGGTGGGCAAACGTAAGCAACCACCAAAAAAAAAACAAAAAAAAAAACAAGCAGCAGCAACAACCCCCTGACAAGAGCTGGGATTATATTGCATTACGGAAATTGGGGGCGGTTGTGTTACCTTCAAAAGCGCTCTAATGTCATTACTTTTATGTCATCAACTGAGCTCATTGGAAGGCAGCCTTGAAATGCATTCGCTCCCAAAGATGGAATGCCAAGCAGACGGCAGACAGCTCCAATGGCAAGTCAGACTTGATTACAAAACAAAAAAAAAAAACAAATTGAATTTGTTAGGCAAGAAGAATTGTTAAATCAAACAAAAGAAACAATTTTAGCTAATCAGCTTTAAAGATGCTTATGCAAATTAGAGGGTAACTTAAATGAAAATTATTATGTTTAACTTTTTTATTGCATTTGTAGCGGAAGTGAGTGTTTTTTGATGAATAAATATTAAGATACGATATGTTTTACTTACAGCTTACTTAAAGGTAGCCTCTCTTAATTCCGTTATGTATTTAAAAGCCGAGACTTTAAGAGAATAATATAAAACATTTTAAAACTGGTTATTTAATATAAATATAAAAGTATATTTTTTTAAATGCAATAATAATTTAAATAATTTAAATTTTTCGTCCAAATTCAAGTCGAAAAATTTTTGAATATATACTCTAGTGTTCCCATATAAGGATAGGTCTCAACTTTACCCAGTCGTAACTTTGCCAAAACTCAACCGATTTTCATAAGGATGGTCTTTTTGTTCATGGTTCG
>SCDY01001553.1:0-26933 GCA_004143825.1 Drosophila micromelanica
ATACTTATTAAGTGCCGAGAGTTTGTGTGTATGTGTTAAATGCTGGGTTCAGGGTATCTCCTAGTCGGGAGGTCCCGACTAGAGCAATCTTCCTTGTTTATGATGTTTCGAATAATATTTTCTAAAATTGACCACAAACTTTCCATAACGTTAAAGTGTGGAGGTTGAGGCGGTGGTTTAATCACATGGGGACACTTGTATATAGACTGCACAATGTCCGCCTTGTGCTTTGGATCGGTGTCCTGATAAAAACGGAAATTATGCTTAAAAATATTGAGGTACATGTTTTTGTCCATCGTAGAGTCAATAAAGGCCAGTTTTTCTGGACCAGCGGCAGACATACAAGCCCAGACCACAACGCTCCCTCCACCATGCTTTACTGTGGCTTAAGGTTTGGCTTTTGTAGCTCCTTATTGACTTTTCGATAGACTTATGCATTTTCGACCGTTCCAAAAATATTAAGCTTGGACTCATCTGCAAATAGGACTGTGATCCAATAGTCTGGTGACATCGACAGGTAAGATTTCGCATATGTTAGCCAGGACAGGTTATTCTTGGGGTTTATAAATGGCTTGTTAGGAGAAATAATGGTATGTAAGTCATGAGCACGTATTATTATTACAGATATTACAGATTATTCATGCCTAGACCTGTAGTAACTTACGATGCCAACTTTTGAGCCGATCATTGGCTTCATTGAAAATCTTGTTTGGTGCTTGGCCCCATTTATTTTCCAAACGGCTTTCATGAACGAAGCGCTCGATCATTTTTTGGATCGTCACTATTTCAGTCATTTTTTTTTTTTTTGAATGGTTTATGACCATTTCCCATTTCAAAGTTGTGCGTGGATTCATTTTAAAAATCTTTAACATTGGCAATTCAAACACAAAATGGATCAAATCGCAATAAAATAAAATTAAAGAAATTACCAACAAAGCATATAAACAAACAAGCACCGGTGAAATTCCGGAAATTTGAGCAGCGTTGATCTGACAAGTAACTGCATAAGATAAGCTGTGATGCGAAAAAACTCAGTATTTTAATGTACCTTGCATTTTTAATAAAAAAAGAAAAAATTATGAATCTATATTAATGTAAGCCTAATAGTTTTAGTTCTGTGAAAGTTTAAAATAAAAAGTGTGCACTGCATACTTTAAGCTGTGAGCCACTGTATGCACAAAAGCAATCAATAAGTTTTCTTACTTTGAAAGCAGACTCAAGAATATAGGGCCATGAAGGTTTGAGATTGATCTCGTCTTATGTCTCGATTGTCTAATCTTAAATCGCAAGTTTTAGAAAATTGCAGTTATCTATAGTTCCATTATTCGACGCGTCCTCATAGATTGTGACGAATAATTTTATTGGTTGTTAAGTAAATATATATTTATTTAAGCACACAATGATAAGTTAACTAGTAAATTATTTTCCTAAAAAACATAGGGCAGTGATGTCATGCGCAGAATCGAAAGTTACAATTTTTATACTAAGTTAACTTACCGTTTTTTGATTGATGGGTCATCCATAGAAAGTCTCGCAATAACCTTTAAATAAAATATCCAAATATGGCACCGAATTGCAATATATACTAGTGAAAAAATCCGTATTCACATGTGTATAAAAAGTTATTCAATATCCAAATGCCGACTGTAACATTAAGTGTCTATGGAGCTTAAAAGGCACTGAACTCGTCTGAAACACGATGAATATCCAAGCGGAAAACGTTTTGGGTAATTAAAATTTCTTTCGAAGCACGTCCCATCTTTCGTAGTGGAAATTATTTTTAAATATGCGCACAGAATTTCTGAGTTAAGTGTTAAAGCGTATGCATTCTATAGTACAGAATAGTGAACCACTTATTTTGGTAAACAACTTTACTAAAATATTGCACCAGTCCAACTAAAAACTTTAAAAATTAACTCTTTTTTTTGCTTTTAACACGAAACCTTTCGTTTGTGCAACTATACACACATATCGAGTATCCCCGAAAATATTTAAAACAAATCGAACACAAACCAATTTACGTATTAGACACGGTTAAAAGTATCACCAACTTGAAACAGATATATATGTATGTATTTTTATTGTAGCATTAATTTTCTATTTTATGTTAGAAAATTTGTCATTAAAAATTGTTTTTTCCAAATGTAAATTATTTTTTTCGATTATTTTTACGCTTTTTGATTTTCTTTAATCTTTTAATTTTTTTTTTTTTATATAAAATTGTGTCTCTGCACGTATTAATTTAAACGTGTTGACGTCACGAAAAATAAACAAAATATACCCAACTCGTAACACAAGTAATGGCATTAGATGTAAGCAATTCATTGCGTCCTATTTTATATGCTCTTGAACTCTCCAAAAACTTGTGCTACATTTGCGTTCATTGGTAGTTTTATTTTAGTTAGTTTTTGCTTAACGCAAAATACTTTGAATGGAGGCGTGTCCCGCTAGTAACTGGTTTTCCGAAAAAAGGTGCTGCACCCAAATATTTAAAAAATACTACGGTAACAAGGCGATTTATAGCAAAATATGAATTTTATAATTTAGGTATAGTAAATATGCGGTTACAATAGTAGAGAGACTGACAATGCGTTCGTGAAAAGAATGTGTTGAATGAGAAATCATTGCGTTAAGATGCAAATTTTTAATTGAAAACGATTGCTCACAGGGACGTTGCGGGTATTAGTATGAAACTGTATACATACATACATACATTTAAACCAATACTCTGTACGTTTTACATAGTGTTCAAAACAATTAGAAATGCAACCAAGATCAAAATATTATTTTTTTTTTTTGTAAGTATTAACTAAGGCAAGTACAAAAAGTACTTTTTAATCTGCATAGTTAATGCGCTGCAACATCCAACAAGTGGCGAAGGCAGCCATATTGTTTTGCTCTGCGGTGCTGCTGAATCCAGAGGTGCGGGCGTGACGAATATACAGACACGGAGCGACACAAAATATTACAAAAATTATTATTAACATATTTTTTATATCTTCCAATTATTGTTTTTATATATTACCGAATCTTTAAAATCTTAAAAATATTAATTTTTTTTAACACTTTTGAACAATGTTATACGATCAATTAATTAAAGTTAGGTTTCTGATCCATAGACAAACAAAAACCCATATTGTGTAGCGAATATAAAAAAAAAGCACGACACGAACACACCTCTGTTTGGATCATCACACTCACCAAGTAAATATGCATACATATATAGACACATATGTATTAATTCATATGCTAGTTTATATACACTCACACTCGCGCACTCTTCTGTTGCCTTTTTCTTTTACGGGGCTCGCTTTAATACCTAGCGCACTGCGCATCATTCTTTTTAAGGTGTTGTAAAGCAAATGGTCTTATCACATGTTCTTGTACGTGAGCAAAAATTTATATATTATTATCATATGTAAAAACATTACTTTCTAAATTTTTCTCAATTACAAATTGCTGAAAACCTTTTTTGCTTTTGTCGTATAGACCGAACGCAATAAATGCTAAATTGATACTGTTATACTCAAAATGGACGCTGTTATTAGAGATGTGCGATATATCGAAAAATTTTAAAATAACGGGGATACCACTAATGTTAATTGTTAATTACATATTCCCTATAACATATTTTTAAGTGGGTACACCAATTTATGTTATAACGTATTATTTAAGTACATATTATTTATTGTGTTTACTTATATATAATAATGCTATAATTATGCTCTTTAGTGGCAATGAACAATGAATACTTAGTTAATATATAACAATCTAATAAATTAACTTATCACTGTTTGTTGGCAATTACATTTCTCTTAAATAAAATAAATACATACGTATATGAGCACACCGATTTACATTAAAATGCAATATTTAAGTACAATTTATATTTACTAACAATATTATATTTACTAACTACTGTTCATAACTAACATACTATATATGTACATCATTGCACAATATAGCCAACGAATACTTGGCTAGCATCAATATAGCAATATAATAAATTAAATCTTGAACTGAACATCAGGCTATTTGAAAAGGTATGCAATACTTATGCTGCCGAATTTTCTAATTCTAATGCTGTCTTTGGGCTTAAAAAAAATACAGGCATAAAAATAAACCTTTTGGGTTTTATTAAATTTATTTACAATGATTTAAAACACTATACGTAATATACAACATTTTTCTTTCATATATTGACTTAGATTATCATATAAGGTATATGTATTGATAAGTTGTCGTAACGCCTTTATTTAGAGAAATTCGCTTTATTGGAAGAGTAAGCAATAATATCCAAAAGTCACTACGAGATATATAGGCAGCAAGCCTATAAATGCGATTTGAAAAAAGCGAAAACCATTTTCTGTTCGCCAAAATGAGTTGCACAGTTGGTGTCAAATTACATCCGGTTGTCCGTCAGTCCGTAAGCTTATTGAAGATATGAAATTGCCAACGACATCGATACCTTCATTATCTGGACAATCCACATCCCCGACAGGTGGTGTAAGGTTTTCAGTCTGATTAATACCAGTCTTATGATCGACCTTACGCAGTGGATGTGTGCTCCCAATTGCATCTGCGTTTTGGCTTAGATATTCTAATACTTTTAGGTGATAAAAAACTCCCTCGTCATCTATTGCAAAGAATTGGGTAAAGTCAACACTCGTATAGAAACGGCGAGCTACGGTGCCAACATATTTTATAGACGCCAACAATTCAGGCAATTTAGTGATGCCCCGTTTATCCATCCATAGATAAGCTTTGCCTATTTGAACACTTTTCAAGCCATGCAATGGTGCTGATTGCTTGACATATTTCTGATCGTCAGATACGTCCAGCCAAGGACACGCATCGACTTCTTCACAACCATTGGAATGAAACTGGCTGTGGTTATGTCGTCTGCTGAGGCAATAAGTAGTCGCTCTATTGTTAAGCATATGCTTTACATTCCAAAAACACAACAGCTCTGCGCAACTTACTAGAATTTGTTTGCATGGCGAGAAACACAGTTTCATTTCATGACAGGGTTCATGGCCCTGTGTAATAGTATGAATTCGTTGAAAGCCAGCGTCTTCAAATGTGTAAATCTACAAAGGAATAAAGTTTTATTCATTTTTATTCATTTTTATACACTGAAAGCTGTTATTACCCCAATATGCCCATTCCTAAAACCAATGGAAATGATTTTACCATCGTTTGAGACTGCAAGGCTATTTATTATGCTTTGACTTCTTATATTTTCGTTGCAGAGCAGTTTAAAGTTCAATTTATCGGCTGTGGAGCCCAATTCATAAACCTGCAAGTATTTATGTTAAATTATATGCTTCTAGTGATACGTTTATAATTTATAGCAGTTTTATGAGGCTTACCCTAATTGTGCTGTCTTTGAAAGCTAGAAAAAGAAGTTTGTCTTTTAGATCAAATCCAACTAATAAGTCATCAGGCTTTTCAATTTGTTGTGGTTTTCGGTTGCTCAAATCTATGTACTAATACAATCAAAAAACATTTAAAATTTTCCATTTTTAAGATTTAAGAGTACTTACATAAACACCCATCTCTGAAAATATAAGCAGAAAGCGCTCGTCAAAAAGTTGTGCATACATTGTATAAACTTGTAGCTCGATGGTCCAATCGATTGTCAATGAATTAGCCTCAAGTGATGATATAGAAAATATAAATGTATTATATTCTGATCGATCTGACGCAAGTAATATTTTTGAATTGACCACCTTCAAATAGTCAATTTGCCCAGTTACATTATCCTGCAGTAGCTTTTTGTTTTCGGCAATATTAATGATAGTTCCATTATTATAGCCAGCATAAATCGTGTTATTCTTGAAAGCGTATAAAGCAGTGATGTACGTGTTTTCTCCCATTTGCGGTGTTTTAATTGTTGACCAGTAGGTGCTATTGTAATTTTTGCCAATTCCCGGTTGTATTTGGTAAATATATGATTTAGAGTCTACGGTAAATAGAGTACCATTATCAGACATCGTGAGTAGCGGGCGCAGGAATACATTCGGCTCCAGATGTGCTTGGGTGTCAGCTTTTGTTCCCAATGTGAGGGCATAATCTCGCTTTGCATTGTGATCCCATGTTATAACAGGTTTACCAATACCTGGACAACTTCGCAATGTGTGCAAGTGTAAAAAACTTTTTCCAGCTGCACCACACAAAATAATGTATTTAAATATAGGACCATTTAAATCATAGACATCCAAGCAGACAATTTTCTCACTGACGTTACTTCGCAAAACGATGTCAGACAGTTTTAAATCGTACACAAATAAACCCTCTAAGCTTCCAAGAACTAGGTAACAACCGTCTCTTGATAGCCTCCCACATGTTATAGATGCCGAGCCTATATTCGAAATCTTAAGCGCTTCTTGTTGTAGAGTAGTAATCGTATTAAATTCGGCGTGTTTAAATCTTAGTCGCCAAACGCTAGATTTAAATATTAACAGTATTATTGTGTACATACTGCCATCGTTGACTCGGTCGATATAAGTTTCCATTGCAACGGCTTCATCATTATAAAAGACACGCTCCGCTTCTTTTGACTCACAGCGTAGATCCCAGACAGTTATTTTACAATGAACTGTGCACAGCACATAAAACCGCTTTAAGATTTTAGAAAAACATCGCACCTGATGCTGATTCGTTTTAAGGATAGGTGTATGCGATTGCTTGAACTTTTCTTCTTTATTTTCCCAGTCGCATATACAAATGTCTCCGTCGCTAAATGCCACGTGTAGCTGAATAAAGGTATTATCTTCTTCACATTTTTCGTCAAGAAAAAATGATGATATGTTTTGTTTTGCAGGCTTAGAATCGGAACGTTTTATTACGCTGTTAACAAGTTGCTCGTAGCATAACGATTTTGATTTCGTTACTTGGCAAATCTGTGGTCTAACAGCCGAAATAGTTCCGTAGCTCTGGCGTCGTCGAAGCAACTCCCGTAGCGACCAGAGCTTTAAATTTCCATTGCTGTGCAGCGTTAGGAGGTGCAGCTGTTTATTAAACACTCGCATTTCTATAATATCACAGGGATCATTCTCATCGCTTAATAAATAGGCCGTATCTCCCTCCAATGACACATCGGTAAGCAACAGTTGCTGAGTGTTAAGTGCCATTAAGCAAAAATCATTGTCCAAATAGATTGCATGTTGCACTTCATCTTTACCCAAATTTATGATTTGACGGTGTTGGTGAAACCGCCCACTAAAATAAAGTAATGACTAGTGAGAAGGCTCTATTTGGGAGCGCCCGACTAGGAGATACCCTGAAAACTTCTATATGTTGTTACAAACCCCTTTGAATATATATATATACATATATAAAAAAAAAACCAACAGTATAATTGACGGTATGTGTATGAATATGTAAAATACAACTACTACGACTAGGAGATACCCTGAAAACTTCTATATGTTGTTACAAACCCCTTTGAATATATATATATATACATATATAAAAAAAAAAACTAACAGTATAATTGACGGTATGTGTATGAATATGTAAAATCCAAAATATTTCAGATATTCATTTGCTTTACGGAAACATATTGAAACAAATTTGGTGGCTCTTATAGATATTCTTAAAAAAACCCCAGGTAAAACAAATACAAATATTAAAATTATGCAAATTATAATCTCTGAAATGGACGCTTATGTAAACAGGCGGACATAACAGATTTTATGGAATCGGAGATGCCTGTTGTAAACATCTATACAAAACTATGTAATATTTCCTCATTTTCAGGTTTCAGGGTATTAAAACAAAAAAACAATTTATTGAAATCTATGTATACACTTACCTTTCTGTAAACCAGACATAATCAGGAAATCTTTGCACTTGACGATGCGCTTCATCATAAATTACACCATCCTCAGCCATTAATGCTATTTGCAACAGACAAGTAAACTGCGACCTTATGAGCTTTTCTTCAGCACTCGGCAAAAAATCCAAAAGGGAATTAAGAAGATTGACATAGTATCTGTCATTATCTAGGACATATCAAAACCAAAACCATCAGATGACGTATACAACATACATACTTGCACGTTTTTACCTGCTATCTCTCTTTTGAAGGACTTTAGAATATGTAGAGTATGCAGAACAGATCCCCGAGAACACCATGGTGTAATGTCGTTACGAATTTTTTGTTCGAGAAATCGAAAATCAAGAAATATTTTGCGAAACAAATATACGCGCTCAAAGTTAATATCGAGTTTACTTAAGTGGTGGTCTATGTGGCTAAAAAAATAGCTGTCTAGAAGTGGTATTGTCAGGTCGTCGCATTGTTCAAACAGTTGAGGTATGCTAAAAATATAATTTAATTCTCGTTAAAAAAGCGAAATAATAAGGGCCAACATAACTTACTTGTAGAATTTTATAATTTTTTTGTTCAATGCAGCTTCATTATTAATAGGCAAATTCAACTCTTTATATATGCCGGGTAGGGTTATTGTCAGTTGATTTTTGTTATCCAAATGCTTATTTACTAATGAGTACTTGTATAATTTATTGACAATGATCATCGGATCCTCAACTGACCAAACAATGCCTAGTAACTGTACAAGAACAATCATTATTTTAATGGGATAGCTTACTTACTAATTACAACACTTACACGGATAGGTATGTGCGCGGAGTCAGGAAATATAAATAAAGCTTCATATAGTTGCCTCTCGTTAGGCTCTAATACATTTAAGGAGTTTTTAATAATGGTTGTCAATTTGACAGATTTTATGCTGTTTAGTATTTTAAAAATCATGATATCAAATTTTTATATCCATATATAAATGTATTAATATAATACTTACTTTTTCCAGTTATCTAAAGTACATAGACCATCGCGTATGCTCTTTGCGATTATACTTAGATGCAGCGGATTCGTTTTGTTATCATCTATTAGTGCTGACGTTAGTTCCTTCAGCAATTTGGGTACATTTCCACTAAGATATTTTTCGAATAATGACTCCATCTCGAATGGTGTGAGGGCATCCTTAAGATTGACATGAGTAGTAGTTGTTGAGGACAGAAAATGTACCACACTTTTGTGCCGCGTGGTCAGTAGTATCTTGCATCCTAGGTTAAACGCTTCCCACGTTTCCTTGTTTTGAACATCGCGTAAGACTAGTAAGCAATTTTTGTAGAATTTATCTTGAAGTTTACGTCTTAGCTGAATTTTTATCAACTCAATGCGTGAGAGTACGCTCTTATCGCAGTTAGTTAATAAATCAGGATCAATTTGGTAAAGAAAAGACTGAAGCTTCCTCAAACAACTCTCTGGAGAAGAGCATGTCCCTACGTTTAGCCAGAATATCTTAAAGTCCATTTTTCGCTGTACAGCGTACGAGGAACAAACATCCAATGCAAGCCACTGTTTTCCAGCCCCAAGAACTCCCTCGACCACAACATTTTTAGAAGGCCTTAACTCAAGCAAGGCTTTTTGCAATTCCAAGTGTGGTTCAATCCTTGACACATTGTACTTTGTGAATTTTTGGTTGTCATTGTACAATCGGTCTACTTCACAAATATAATTTTCGGTATTCAAGCTGGGTTCACAGCACTCTTTTTGTATAGCGGTCATAAGAAAACCATAATTGGTATCGTGTGAGTCTTTTAATCCGTCTTCGACAAACTTCTTTACAATTTCTGTTTGTTGGTCCCGCAATGTCCAAAACAAACGATATATTTGCTTTGATTTCGGCAATTTGACGATATCATCGACTTCTTTTTTTTTTAATATAGTTCGCAGAGTTTCCTCGATATCTTTGCAGTCGAAATCTTTTTTAAAATCTCCTAGAAAAACTGGAATTACATCCTTGTAGTTGTGTTGCGGGTCACTTGTGTTGCAGCAATTCATTTTAATTCATACGGCCTGAAATGACGAAATACATTAAAATTTTATAACAACTCGGTTTCAAAAATTTTTGCCAAACAAATTGTTATAAACATTTTAAAAACGAAATAAATAATAATGATAAATTGATATTTACAAGCGAAATCAGGAAAGTTAGTTAAGATTAATGGGTCTTGTTGAATTTGGACAAACAACATAGTTTTCCAAGGTAGTGCTTTAAAGCGGTTTAAGCCACAAGGACTTTGATCAATTTAGTTTCTAACAAGACATAAAAGGTTGTTATTGGTGCAAACGAGTTTCACAAAACATACACATTTATTAGATTCATGCATATCTACATACCAATTGTAAGTATATAAATAATAAAGTGATTTGGTCAAAAATATCAACATATGGTATAATGTTTAAATATTTACAACATACACAACGTATGTATATACTCTCATACTCATACTTATGTAGTTACAAAATGTGACTCATTTTGAGATTGAAAGTGTAAGAACGTGAATGTCCTTTAAGTTTTTTTTTGTACAGGGTATAAATGAGTAAGTGCAATGACACTAACATACATTTGTATATTATACACATGTTTATTTTAATAATAATTTGAATTTCCCAACTTACTTTGAATTAGTTTAGACTAAGTAAAAATAGTAAAATTTTGCAGTCACAAATAATGTAAAATATATTCACATACGAACATAGAAACACATCAGACTCCCAATTCTTTATACATATACATGTACATTAATTGCTGTTTCAATTATACCAAAAATATTTCGTGGTACTTCGCTTGCTTTTACTATGCTTAGATTTTGTCCATTAAAAACATCCATAAGAATATAAGTATTTAAATTACATTATTCACATTATCGCTTGTTTATATATTTATTATTTTGAAAGTGTGGCCAAAAGTAAGCACCAATAAAATGCCACCACAAAATACTGAAAAATGTTCAGTTAAGATTGTTAATAATACTTCCGTAACACTTCTCAAAAATTTAATTTTTTTACAGAATGCTTATTGTCTTTTATATAACTTAAGTATTGACATTTAAGATTTTGTATTTGAAAAAAAATTTATCCTTATACCAAACATCAACATATCGATAGATAGACAATATCAACTCTATGCAGCTCTCGCGGTGAAAACAAGTTATTCACAATTTATTGAACAAATTTCTGAAAAGGTAAATCTCTGCACTGGTAAGAATCCCAATTCCTAAATTTTTATATATTTACAATTCAATAAACATTAAGGCTCTCCATAATTACATCAGGTATAAATTTGTACTTTATATACTCGCAAACAAGGAGGAATAGAAAGTTGAATTGGCTGCAAAAGGTGACGACGCAAGCAAGACGAAGAAAAAAAATAGCATCTACGTATACGTAAAATTTTAAAAGACAATTAAGGTAGGCAATGAAAATAACATAACATAATTGTCATAAAATTTAAGCAAAAATATTAGTTCAGTCATCCTTGATTTGGATTGGAGACCAGCTTTGTGCAAATAATAAAAATATAAGTAATTTTAAAGCGAGGAAAACAAAATGTCCGCTGCTTTGACCGAATTAGCGACACTCGACGTAACCGCAATGGAGCGTGAATGTGATTTGCATTTTTTATTTTTCCTATATGGTGTACATTTAAATAATAATAAATGCACAAACTTGTTTTTCTTTTTCTTAGTTTTTGAGTCCGACGCCACTACCGCCATGTCATGCCGTGCACCCTTTCATCCCGACGAAAAATATGAGCAGTTGCGCCGACCGAATCCTGGACCAGGTGGTGCAATTCCTGCCGCGCCACAAATTTCTAACGCTCTGCCTCTAGAACAACAGGCCCACCTTTTTAATGAATTTGCATCTGTTGGCTATGCACCAGCAACGTATACACCCGGTCCACCTGTTAGCTATGCAGCTCCTTCACAGGCGCCAGTTATGGCTGACGTGGCGGGTGGATATGGGCAGTCAAAACTTTCGGCTACGGCGACTGTTTTTATACCAAACCAATCGAATAACAGCAATATGGGTAAGCGTGGACCCCCACCGCAGCAGCATCAATATCAACATCAACCGTCGATGCAAACACCTTATGCACAACAACACCAACAGCGTTATTTGAACGGTTCCAAGCAGCAACATCAGCAGCAAAAGAATTATAATCACCACCAGCAAAATCAACAGTATAACAATGATTTACAGAAGCTATCAAACTCGGTGCAAGGTCGTCTCCATATTGGCCAACAACCACCGCATAACGGTGCAGTGAACAATTATTATCAACAGCAGCAGGTACAAACACTGCAACACCAACAGCACACACAACAATCACAATCGAAATTTCAACGTCATGCGCATTTAAATAATTCATTCCAACAAATTGCACAACAGCCGCAGCAACAGCAATATTATCACCAGCAACCACAACCATCGACTTCATCGGCTGCAGTTTCGACTTCGTCGGCCTCATCCCATCCCGACATGGAAACCATTGCTTTAGAATATCTCGATACTGTAATACATTGCCTTAACCAGGTAAGTAATGACTTAGTTACTGCATATATATTTATTCTCCAAATATTATACTTTATCTAATTTTACTCAGAATCCCGGACAATTTGACTCAATTGCATCTCGTTTCCTAACAATCTTTGATGGCATGGAGAGTAATAACTATGTACTATCCATAGCCATGGAGGATATATTTGAAAAATCCATCGAACAACCAAATTTTCGATACATGGGAGCTAAATTGTATAATTTATTACATATGCTGAATCTCAAGCCGGATTCTTTGTTCCATTCCTTGCTTAAATGCAAGTTGGACTATCACCAAGCGGAGGTAGCCAAGTATATGCAATCAGTCGAACAGCAGCAAAAAGTTCGTGAGACAGCCCTCTTTCTCGCCGAATTGTACATGCAATTGCGTGGAGACGATGACGCCCGTATCCAACTTATTGCCGTTAATATAGTGTACTCGTTGAGAAAACTTTTAGCATATGAGAGCTCTGAAAATGTACGCTGTATTTGCCAGACATTGAAGCTGGCTGGTTACGACCTAAGTGCTGATTGCCATCAGGACATACAGTTTATAATTGCTGCATTACAGGCAATTGAAACTAAATCGCCTGGTAAATACGCTATGGCTGCAAATGTAATTTCTTTACAACAAAACAATTGGGGACGAAAGGTTTCGAATGCTCTAGGTGGAGATGATGATGTAGTTGCAAAACCACCAGAGCCGCCACGCTTGAGCGATGAACCTGTGTTTTATGGCCCAGATGGGCGGGAGCTTACTGCCGAAGAAACCGATTTTCTGGCTGCTGAAGATGATGCTACTGGCAGCGATGGCGATGAGTTTGATGTAAGAGATAACGATTTGGATCTCGACCCGGAAATGGACGAAGAGACTGAGCGTGCTTACAAGGACTTCTGCAAACAAGGAAAACAATCGCAGGCAAACAAGAAATCTTAGATTTTGTATGTGTGAAAATAGTGTTGAGTTAATTTGGCGTGGCAGTAAGGTAACATTTAAGTATACTCGCATATTTAAAGAGGATGCCTGACAAATTATTGGTTGTGCAGTTGCTATTTCATTTTTTTTTTTTTCCTTTTAAAACTTTTTATTTTTAATTGGTTACAAATTATTTGTGATATGACGTCTATACTTAGCTTTTGTATTACATAAATATTTATGTCGATTTGTGCGTATGCATGTTTATGAGTGGTTGGAACATTTAGAAGCAGTTCTCAAGATTTTTAACGGCTTGTTTTTATGAGATAGGTACACATTTCAAAAAAGAAAAAATTTCACGATTTTTAAACCATCTGCCACGCCGGTGCATAATAACACAAACACTTTTTGAGACTCGTACAAATAGTATTCGCATGCCTACACATCCATACACATATGTAGATTCATTATTGCAACACATTCAATTTAAAAATGCATTCTCTTGATCATATAAACAACAGCCACGCTTAATTTTTTAATTAATGTTAAACAAAACGATTTAATTATATAAATAAACATATGAATCGTGATTGTGAAGTAATTTTTTAACCGAAATGGTACTTTCCTACATTTGTTGGATATAGTCTGGCGCCAGGCGGCCCTGCAAAAAAGCATCGATAACAACCGATATATATCGGATCATTCTTGCGTTTTGTTACTCTCTCTGCGCTCTTTTCGCTTTCTTATGTTCTGTTTGGGTCTCAAGAATTGCAAGTTAAAATAAATGTAGTTAAAAATGTTTTATTAGGAGGAAATCAGTGTTGTGTTTGGATTAAAAGCGCCAAGGTTATACTTGACGTTGCCTAATGAAATTGAAGGCATTAAATAAAATTTGGCTCCAAACCAAGCGTGATGTCATAGTGGTGCTATATATTCAAGCACTCTGTACATATGTATGTATTTACCATAATACTTACGTATGCGTTTATATCTGCATATAATTTTTTAAGTGTGAATATTATATGGGTGTAATAAAATAACGTACGTGTATTTATAACTATTGGTGTAGGTAAAGAAATAACAATATGTTGAATATTGATTTTATTTAAGAAACTTTTGAAGTACAAATAAAACTGACATCTAAAGGTCACAATGTGCATTCTTAGACACATAGATTTTAAATATACATACATACATATGTATATTTACATATGTACGTACATGTTCTAAAAACTTTCGGTAACAGACAAAAAGTTTATGTTTGCGCGAGAGCGCACGGGCAAAGCCGATACATGCAATTAATTGATGTAGATAGTGTAGTATATTTCATATATTATAAATGAATATATACAGATGTTCATCCATTCTGCTGCTTAAGGACATACGTTATGTTGGTTATGGCACAGGACTGTAAATGTGTATTCGTCTGCCTATACTGCCCCACCATTACTAATTGTTTCAAAAAAGGCAAAGTCCGTTAAATACCACAAAATATTTATATGTAACATTTTACAGTTTTATATACATAAAATGAGATTTTAAAATTTCTACTTTAAGAGTGTTTCAGCCATTAAATTGTTTACATTTTTTAAATATCATTAAAATGTTAAAAAAAAAATTTAAGAACATTATTAACCTTATTTATATTTTGGAAAATAAGCAAGTATATAGTTATCATAAAGTTTATATAATATACATGTTATTAAAATGTTAAATTTCTTAATAAATTTTGTGGTTCCTTTCAGAAGTATATTTTGTGACAAGCAGTTAGTCAAGAAAATGGTCAGCCTTGGCCCAAAACAAAATATATGAAACATTAAATATTTTCTGGGATAGAACAGAACAGCTTAAAGATTAATCAACGAATGTGGATGAGTTTGTGCCTTAGCATAAAATCCATTTGATCTAAACTGCTATTGGGTCGCAATGGGCAGCGTATGGAAGCGTTTGCAGCGAGTTAACAAACGAGCGGCAAAATTTCAATTTACTGCCTCCTATCATGACCTCCGGTTGGAGACCACAGCTAAATGGTAAGTGACACTCTTTTAAGTACTAGTTTAATATTAACTGATAAGCTTTTTATACTCGTTCACAAAATAAAAAGAGTGTATTGGGTTTGTGTGCATCTTGTTAGTCTGTACGCTTGAACAAAATTTGTTCGCCTCTGAAGAAATGTAGAATATAAGCTCGTATATATCAGAGTCAGACAATCTTCTAACTATTTTATGGTGCGCCTACTGGGGCGTGACAAATCGATAACAAAATAACAAATAGATAAAAATTAAATATTTCCACAATTTCAAAGTTACTACTGATAACCTCACTCCAAAACACTAGAATACCCTTAGCGCTCCCACTTCAAAAATTAGAAATACCTTTGTATGTCTCCCACAGCCAAATATCACATCACAGTTGATGTAATAGTCTCTCATCAGTCATTTACTATAAAAAAAAAACTTACATTTCATATATATTTATATTTCCTGTTGACAATATATCACTTTTCACTGTTGCCTTAAACATAAACGATTTAAATATACATGCTTGTTTAAATGATTAAGGCAACGTCTATCGTATCGCATGAGTCTTACAGTTTAATGCCCGCAGTTTCTCGCTACCAGCAAGCACAATTTCAGTTTCTGAACCAAAATAACCAATTGGTGTTATCACAAAATAGTGTGCCTCCGTTGTTATACATTTATGTATGTATTCATGCATATAAATGCCTATATATTTATTAAACCCTGAACCCATTGAAAATGGGTAAAAAGTATAACGGATTTGTTTAAATGTTTATATGTAACAGGCAGAAGGAGATCTTGGTCTCATTCAGCTCGTAAATATCAAATAGCCATAAACATCGAAAAGCATATTCAGATTTTGATAACTTCGGATTTTGGATACCTCCCCCCAATGTCTACAAAACCATAAAATGGTGTATATGAAATTTTCAATGATGGTTTTATATATAATATTATAAGCTGTATGTAGAAAAGTGTATAATTGTACGTCAATGTATTTACTTAGTTAGTAAGCGGAATTGGGAAAAACAAAACAAATTTATACATGTTCTTCATTGGCTATATTGATTTAATAAGCATCAATGTCTTAAACCTGTGTCTTCCTTTTTTGCCAATTCACTGTTTTTTATGTATTTTATCTTATTAGGCGCCCTTCAAATCTTTCGGTAGTGTGGACGAGACGTTCGAGACGCGTTGCTAGCTCACCCTTGCCATGGGAGCCAGATATGATGAACCCACTGATAGGAAACATTTCGTGGCCAGTACCAGACAATCACGCTATATCTGTAACCTTATTCAAGGATCCCCGAACTCATGAACTTGAGGATAAGGACTGGACATTTGTAATCGAAGATGTGAGTACTCCCGTGAAGGAAGCTTTATTATTTTAATTGAAACCGAGGTATTATCTTGTAGTATTGTCTTAGCCAAAAGGCATATTAGACATATATGGCACATTAGACATATATTATATTTGTTGCTTATATCACCCATGTACGAATAAAAAAAATTAAACATATTTATAGATTTCTGTACTGGGTAAAAAACGAGTTTTGGCTAACGCAAGTATCAACATGCGTAAATATGCTAGTATTGAGTCCACGCAGCAGAGTTTTACATTGAACCTTAAGCCAGTTTCCCGGAAAATAACAGCTGCGGATTTGGAATTGACAATCAGTTGTGTTTTTTTGCGAGAGGGAAAAGCAACGTAAGTTGTGATGCTAATGCCAAAATTGTTTTTATCCCCAAAAATAAATTATATTTACTTACAATTGCAGTGATGAAGATATGCAAAGCGTAGTCTCATTTATGTCAGTCAATAACAACTGTGATGTAGCACCTCTTGACGACTTAGAGGATATACCAGACTTGGAAAACTCCGGAGACATCTCGGATAATTTATATGATTTTACGCAGCAATTGGAGCAAATGACGACAAGTTTAAATGGTTGTACCGATGTACCAACGCCGTTGAGTGGTGAGTCTGTTTTAAACAACAAATTTCTGTTAACAATATAGTAGAACTGTTTCTTTAATTGTTTGCGATAGTTTACTCTTATATTGTGTGTCTACTAATAATTGTATATGTAAAGAAAATAAATTGCAGCTCATAATACTCTTTTAAATAACATAAAAAGAAAGAAAAAAAGTTAATTATGAAAGATAAGATTTTTGGAAACTAATGATGTTCACAAAAAGAAAGAAAACAATTAATAACGTTCCAGTCGGGTGTAACCAACATCGCAATACTCGTCCACAGTGTAATTGTTATTAAATCATGCAGCCTGACATTATTTGTGCACATAAAAATATGCATTTTTACAAAGTCAATAGTGGAAATTCGTATTTATTGCGGACTGTAATACGCTAAGATAGTCCGATTAGATGATGTTATATATACATATGTACATGAAACATGCCAAAACATGTGATATCTCATCTGGCTATCTGCGATATAGAGCTGTAAGTGATTCGGAAATAATTTGTATATTTGGAGCTTATATAACCGTTTGGGGCTTTTAAGAATTATTAAAATTTGTATGTCCGAATACGCGTCAAATGTTATCTCATTCATTAAAATCCGATATCTCGTGCAAAAGTTGTGAATTTATAAATTCATTCATGTTTTCAAAAATTACATGAGAATTAGTTTTTAAGTGTGTGTATAGATTTTAGGATAAAGCTTTTTAATATTTTTCGGAGAATTCCCTATCATAAACCAAGAAACTACACCCTCTGGAAAAGCTCTCTAGTTTGTCAAATTAGTTATAAATTCTACTAAAATTGACACCCTAACAGTTTGCAAACCACAGAAGGTACATACGTATTTTGCCCAACTATTTGTAGAGTTCCAATTGCTTACATGTTGCTTTGTGTATATATGGAATTTTGATATGTATTTACTTTGAATTATAGTAAGTAAACTCATATATCATTTATTATTTATGTGAAAATAAACGCACACGTAAAACAAACAACATATTATCTTAAAAGGTTTTATTTGTGTTATTATTATTTTTGTTTTGTGTTTTTGTAGTTCCTTCTTTATCCGAAGATCCCACTCCATTGGCCGAGTCATTTAACCATTTACATTTTGAATCAGAAGCGGATCGTGAAAACGAAAAAATACCAGTGGAATTGCAGTCTTCATTAATTGTTGAAGCGGACGAAGCACTAAACACTCCTAATGCAGTGAATTCACGACCTGCTGCTCTCGTGACGCCTACCAAAGTTACAGCCAGTGAACAACAAAAAGAAGAAAAACAATTTCCTATTGAATCTTTGAGATCCAACCAAAATGATAGGTTCTATGAAGTGTTAACTTCCACGCCTGTAGAAGAAGCATCAACAGCTACAGCAGAAATGAAAAAGAATAAGTCGAGCAGAGCTCTAATCTTTGACAAGCAAGATTGCAGGGCTACAGACGTGCTGAAGCCGCAGGATATAAATTCTTATGACGATGGGTCAAGTGCATTATTGACAGTTAGTCTCCCCACCACTATCAAGGCTTCTGAATCAGCACAACATTTCGAGGAGAAAGCCAAATCAGTAGAGGAATCGGGTATAGCAAACATTACCAAGCGCCCCGAGCTACAACCCTTAAATTTAAAGAAAACTTATGAGACTAACCCTACCGTAAATATTACTACAACAATAAGAAATACAGCTTTAAAACCGGTTGAAAAAATCGTGCTGAAGGATAACACCCCTGGACAAGATTTACTAGAGTGGTGCAAAGAAGTAACCAAAGATTATCCAAATGTTAAAGTTACAAATTTGACTACTAGCTGGCGGAATGGCATGGCGTTTTGTGCAATAATTCACCATTTCATGCCGCATTTGATGTAAGTAGTTTAATATGCAAATTTAGCAAAAGTTTTGTTAAACCCGTGACTTTTTGTTCTTATTATAACAGAGATATGTCAAATCTAAGTGCGCATGACGTTGTCGGCAACTGCCGTATAGCTTTCGATGCAGCAGAAACATTGGGAATACCACGTGTAATTGAGCCAAGAGATATGAATTTACTCACAGTACCAGATAAATTGGCAGTCATGACGTACCTGCACCAATTGCGCGCACACTTCACAGGAAAGCAGTTGGAAATTGAGCAAATTGGTAAGCTATTCGATAACAAAAAATATATATATCTTGTTGAATTTTTGCATTACCCATATAAAGGACCGACATCGGACGAGTCCAGCTATGTCATCGGAAATTACAAGTCTGACAACTTGTCACAGAACCTTATCAACTTTTCGCACCTGAAAACACAGTTATTGCATCAAAATTCGTTTGAAGATGAATTTGTCGGTCAGCAGCAACAGCTGTCACCCACGAGTAAAAAAGACGTTAAAAATATTATACTGACAAGTTCAAAGACAATTTTGGGTAAAGTTCTATCTCCAACAAAAGATAAAAATTCATTCAACGCAATGCCGACCATAAATCAAACAAATAAATCAGTACTAGGTCGTCTGACCCCACCTCCTTTCGACAATAACAGCGATATTCTTGAGGATATGCAAAAGATCAGCAAGGAACCTACGTCACCTTTATCTTTGGATGCCAATGCGACAAATGTAAGTTTAGTCTTAGTTCGCCCTAAAATATTTCAATCTAAAGCTTTGCGCATAAAAGGTATACGATTTTTTTACTGCGATTTTGGTTTATAAATATAATTTTATTATAATTTTATGTTGATTGTTTACTTTATTTACTGTTATTGTTTAATTTACATTTATGGCTGCGTTTGCTTCGGCTTCGGCTTTTGCTTTCGTTTTTTTTTTTTTTTTTTGTTTGTAGCGAATTTTAGCGCGCCACAAAGAAATGAGCGAAAAAGCTAAGCTGATGATGGAAAAGCTAAAAATTTCTAATTGTGACGAGCGCCCTGATTCGAACGATGTAAGTAGAAATAGATACTTTTTACACACCGCTAGTTAAGCTTTGCGTGCATTCGTTGTATATTAATAATTCAAAACGAAATTATATTAATAATTCGACATACATATATATTTCTTAAAATCTTTTAACAGGAGGAGCGACAGCACAGATTACGAGAGCAAGCACGACGCCTTATATTAGAAACACGGAATAAAAAAGCCGGACCAGTAACTAGTAACGTTGATAGCCCCATTACCCCAACCAAGCTAAACCGGTTTAACTACACTCCTGAACGTACCATTTCACCTATACAAAATGGCAGTATAAGCGGGGAGACCTACGGCGACATCTCTGCAAATAAAATAGCTTCTAGCCGGGATAAAGTTGAGAACTTCGTTAACCAAACGAGTCCTAGTCATAGATTAAGCGACGGTATCAGCACTCCTTTGCAATCCTTCAACGCAGTCGTAGAAAGGATCTCGCCAAAACATGAAAAAAGAGTTAGTAGTTGCTTGCAATACACCTAAGTTACCCTTGCAGAAAAACGTAAAACGAAACGCAATCAATTTAGTTTATTTGCTCATGTCTGATTCTTTTTTATGTCCCACTGAAGGCGAGGCACTTCTATTGAATCTACATATCGTGCTCAGTTTTAAAGCTAGATACATAACATTTTTGTCAGACACCTTTTCGACTCTTCTCTAAAGATCACAAAATTTTGTTGAAACGCCCCCTGCTGGCGTGCCAAACATATCTTGAAACATTTGCAAAGACCGACACAACAGGGTTTAGGGTATCTCCTAGTCGGGTGGCCAGATCGACAATTTCGATGCGTTAAACGTCATAAAAACACTAAACAATCTGCAAGTGTATCTATTTACAAGTTTCGGCATGCCGGAGTTCCTAGTGTATTTTGTGAACCATGTAAATCTGTTTTTCAGAATGATAAGCTCACCTATATTGAGTCAGAGCTGGAAGCGCTGGAACGCGAGCAAGAAGCAATTGACCAAAAGGCTAGCAGTTTAGAGGCTAAACTTCGTGCGGTCATGGGCGGTAATCCAAGTAATAATCAAACTAGTACAAATCCTTTTCTTAGGTTAATACGCAATAGCATTGGTGGTGGTGATCTTATACGCATTAAGTTGCTTGACTCGGATGATGAAAGTTTATTTGGTAGTGGTATAAGCAGTGCTGACAATGGAAGCAATGAGGACGAATATGACGACGAAGGCACAATCAGTGATACTTCCAACACCTCTGGCAAAAAAGAAAAGCCACACCGTGAAGACTTAGCTATTGCCAGCGAACCAGGACCAAAAGATCACAAAATAAAGTTGCAGCCACGGCCGCGCGCCCAGTCTTGTTTTGTGAATGCAAACCCTAACTGTTCACTGGTTCGGCCCACATATCAGCACCGCTTACATGACCATCATTTTTATAGTCATCAGCATGGTTCAAGCCAACATCCGCACCACGTTCATCATGTGGGACCATGTAGTCATTTGCCCGGTAACTGTTCCTCAGTTGCGTCCTCCTGTGATAACCTACAAGTTAATAGTGCAGATGATGACAATGCTTCTCCCTTCTGTCGGCGGCAACGTGATGGCCATAAAAGCGGCCAGCAGAAACAGCGACGTCTACGTCACTGTGGTTTTTGTGGTAATGTCGTGTCTTAAAAGACGATTAAGTTGTTTACTGCTTTTGCCATGCCCGCAACAGCACGCCACAGCTAAACGCCTGCCAGCTCGCAAATCTGTGTTTGTGTTTTTGCTTTTAATTAGTCAACGCGCTGCATTTTTTAAATAATGCATAAGCCTAGACCTGCCTTGAACAAAATTTCCTTAATATTTTAACCATTACCACAAAGAAAAATATTACTAATCACAAGTAAGCGCTCTACGACGGCGAGAAAATACAACCGTAATCATATTGTTACTTATAATACCGACTTTATTAGAATCTAAAATATTTATTATGACCAAATTATAGGCTTGCACTAGAATACTAAGTGGGTCTGAACCATTTTGATACTTTATTACAGAAACCGAAGAAACTGAGGAGCAATTGCTTTCACAATGGTTTACACTTGTCAACAAGAAAAACGCACTTCTGAGAAGGCAGATGCAGCTTAACATACTGTAAAGATTAAAAGAACAAGTCAAGTCTAAATAAGAGTAACTTATCGTTCATTTCGTTATTAGTGAACAAGAAAAGGATCTCGAGCGCAAATTCACCATGCTTAATCAGGAGCTGCGCGCTGCTCAGTCTGTCGAGGATTGGCGCAAAACGGAAGTGCAGCGTGAAAAAGAACGCCTATTGCTGGAAGAGTTGGTAACCATTGTTGATAAGAGGGATCAGCTTGTGCAACATTTACATAATCAGGAAATCGCGTATGTATTATCACTTGATATATGATTCAAGTTTAACATTTTTATTCTCTCAGTATTGAAGATGATCACGAAATAGCGCGTGAACTTGAACAAGTGGACATAAGCGGTGGCAAAGAAAAGTGTATTATACAATAATCATATAAAAAACAAATAAAAAACACTTTATGTAATTCAACTGACTGGAGATTAACCTATATATTAATATATCTGCATAATTTTATGAAGATAACAATATTATTTAGATGTATGTATTAATCATAATAAACGAAAGTCCAATAGTTCTAACCAATAGATATTGCAGACTGGAAACACATGGGTTAAAAATTACAGCAAAACGTCCGATAGGTATTAAGCAGATTTTCAACTCTTGCAAAACTAAATTAACTTAAAAAAATTTTTCATGTACATTTAAAAATTTCATGATAATTAGTAATCTAACTATAAATGATAAAAAGTTTGTTTAAGTGCCATTTAATATTTTCAATTGCTTAACATTTTTCAATGTATAAAACAAAACCCCAACTGTGAGTTAAATTTGTTGCTTCTTTTTTATTTAACTTGCATAAGCATTAAACGAAAAAGCTTCATCCCTAAGAATATGATGTATAAAATATTTTGTAAAAAAATGGTTTTATTTAGTTTTTACCTTAATCTTATTTGTCTATTTAATGGTGTTTTACTTATACATATATGTTAAAATTGTCGGGATTGGCGGAACGTAAAGCCGATACTTCAATCGAATAAATCATTTAGAAATTTTATATGTATAATAAAAATTGCAAATAAATATACATAATTTAAAACATAAACAAAATTACACATAGTTAAAAAATATTTAAGTTAAATATTTAAAAATCTTCGATTAGCTAGGTGGCATTTAAAGCGATTTAAGGGTTCCATAACCTTAGCCTGAGGTAAGCGTTTACATAAAAGTTTACATACAAGTATACTATATTTTGGTTAACCAAATATTTAAACACCTAATAAGGTATTACATTTTTATGGGACACAAACATATTCCTATGTTGTTTCATTCTTTAAATGGTCGATAATCAGCCTCGATTTTTCTTATCGATATTTATGACCATATCTAGTAGCTAGTTGAAAAATGTACTAAAGAATTCAGCACAGCCGGTGAGTAAGGTGTGTAGGTTGAGTCGTGTGTTTGTGTATTTATGATTTCATATATGGAGTTAAAAGGTATGTAGCTGTGCTTAGGGTATCTAATTCGTAGTCGGGAGCACCCGACAAATCAGACCTTTGGAATTTTCAAACCGAACAGTTCATTTTAACATAAACAATAAAAATAACAATATTCAAATCGTGAATCGCTTTTGTTAAATATTTTCATTTATATTACATTACATGCGATTGAAAGACTGTAAAGTTACATTACATTCATATAAATCATCATATAAAGATAATAGAAGATCCTTCAATAATGAAATTAGGTCAATTGCTTAGATAAACGTGTATTATTAAAGGATTCATGTCCATAGCTTTTAATAAATTGGGCTAAAATATAGGTATTAATAGTAAAAAACAAAGAACTCTGTAAACCAATCCAATAAAAAGTTTGCCAGGTTTTAAACTCTAACAAATATGCGGGTAGAAGCCATAAAGCTTGACCGCATAGCCATAGAGAAAGTAGCGCTATACACCGACTCAACGATATTCTGTGAAAATTTTTTAAACACACTGGCAGCACAGCCAAATACCAAATGAAGTACTGTGATGTAACAACCGAGTTATAAGTTACGATAGTGAAGGCTAAACTGAATACACAAAATGGTAATGTCTGCCGATACCGACCGAAACTACAGCTTAAATAAAAAATAAGTAACAGCTGCGGAGCTACTATAAGAAATTTGACAAACAGATTAGATCCCGCTGCTTCATCCGCATTGCTTAGGTATTGCATTAAAAAATTAAGTGAGAAATTGTGGCGCACATCCTTTCGCATAAGATGATAAAAGTAGGCTTCATACAAATATTTCCATCCATACATTGCATAAAAACTCCAAGTGATAATTGCTAGTCCGAAGAATGTGCCAAGCATAAGACAAATCTGCTGCTTATTGGGCAAAAATATTTGAATAAAGTTACGGGATTGTCGTGTTACTCCAGTCGATAAGCACAGATAGTAAGATAAACTAAAAACTATTGGATAAAGCCGCAAGTGTATTACGAATCCGTGAGCTAGACCGGCGCAAAAAACAATTATAAGTTTTGATCGGTGACACTCCACATTACTTAGTAGATAGATGCTTAAAACCACAAAGAAACCGGGTAAACTATCGCCATTTCCACGAGTCGATATCACTGCAGTAAGCGGATTGTAGAGCCAAAAGCAAGCAGATATGCGTGCTATTTTATCAATTTGCTTGCACTCCTCTCGTAAATTAAAGGATTTATGCATTGTCTTGAATTTAATTTGTGAACACTTGACCCCAAGCTGATGCTCAGTCTGCATTTCCAATCGCACTAACGCATTAATAAGAGATCCAAGTAGTAGATCAAACACCGCATAAATTACTTTTCCATATGCAGGATGCAAAACAACGTTCGGTATTTGCATATAAGCCAGAATAGGACTGTAACGATATGTGTGCCGTGCAAACGGTGTATCTCCGGTTAACACCAAACGAGCACCGTCTGTTACCACTTTATAGTCAATGTCTGTATATGGCACTGCTGATTTGGCATCATGTACTTGAGCGTAATAAATAAGAAAAAGTCGAATCAGAGCAGAGATTAGTAGATGTGTCCGGAAAGTAATTTGCGATATGTACTGTTGTGTATTCTGTAGCCAACTTATATTCGGTGATTTGTTCTTTGCCCCCGACATTTTGTAAATCCGATTTTAGATTTGACCTTTACAATTTTGTTTTCAATTCAATGGCTGCTTTACGTATACAGCTCACAAATTCTTTAAATTCAGTCTCGCAAATTTTTTGCTGCACATTAATATCTCGAGATACACACGCCGCATATAGCGATGCCTGGTCAGCACACTTTGTAAGTAATATCGGATAGTTACGTAGTCGGGTATTAGCTTTGCGAACAGATTCCATGCCTTAACGTTTGTGTGGGGGCACAGGTGGGCCTTTCAAAGGTAAAGGATCTGCTAAAAATGCGTCGTAAATTGGCTTAGAGAAGAATATTAAGAGCGATGTTGTTAAAAATGTAATTTGGAACAGCCGCGGATTACGCTGGATCCAAGTGCGTTTCGGTAGAACAGCGGTACGCTTGCGCAAATATGATTGTTGTTTCTTGTCTAACAATTCCTGAATATCTTTAGGGGGCTTATATGGAGGCACTGGTGTTGGAGCTTGCATTATATGTTACTATCAAACAAGATATATATGATTATCAAAGATAAATATATGCTTTTGTGAAATATACCTGCTTGCAACTTTTGGACTGTTTTCCGTTTTCGGGTTCAGTAAATACGATTTCTCCAAATCAATACCACTGCAACAAAGTGACTCCTTGTGCCACTTTACACAGCATAAGCGCATTTGCTCGAGGACCTCACTGCATTTATGCTCTTGGAAATTGTTTTCTGCAAATAAAAATGTACATGCACCCACATATATATGTAATAAATTTGTGTCCACATGGAGCTACACATTGCATAAGAATATGGATAGCGACATTTACATACTTTCCAAACAAGTTTGTATGCGGCAGGCGAAAGGTTTGCAAGGATCCTTACCAGCTTTAGACATTAATTTAAATCAATGTGAATTGTAGTTTCTATAAAATGAAATTGCAAACTAACGGATTGGCGATAACTTTTTATGTGATGTAAAGCATGACATTCACAACGGACTGTCACAAAGTTGCCAGACTGCCCATTAATTGTTGTATATAAAATAAGACATTCTCTGTTCTAAGACACAGGCAATCGAATATTTCGCAAAATACTTTCGGACGCATATCTTTTTCCATAAAGTAAATTTTAATTTGGTTACTGTTCAAGTCGAGTTAGCTGCGTGTTTCTTCTTAAAATTAAGCTGATCTAACGCTAGTTTCACTCTATTTGAATTAATTTGGAACCTTACATTTTGTGTGTGATTAATATGCCGAACATTAGGTTGCAGTCATCCGATGAGGAGATCTTCGATACCGATATACAGATTGCCAAGTGCTCCGGCACCATTCGAACCATGTTGGAGGATTGCGGCATGGAGGATGATGAGAACGCGATTGTTCCGTTGCCGAATGTTAATTCGACCATATTGAGGAAGGTGCTGACTTGGGCCAACTATCACAAAGATGATCCGCAGCCAACAGAGGATGAT
>SCDY01001554.1:0-26924 GCA_004143825.1 Drosophila micromelanica
TATGTGTAAACGAGCTGAAATGTTTATAGAACCAGATCGCAGGGTTCAGGGTATCTCCTAGTCGGGCGGCCCCGACTAGAGCCTTCTCACTTGTTTCATGATAATTTTGTAAATATATACACATATATATAGAAGCATCTGCAGCATCTTCTGCTGATTCCGCACGCTTCTATCAATTCATTCATGGCAATGGAGTGCTGATGAACAGGGTATGGCAACAGCAGAAAAGCGCAAAAGACAAACAAGATACTATGCGAAGAGGGGAAACGGCGACAACGAGCTGAAAATAAGCTATACATATTTACGCGGCTTATTTTAAAGCACATATTTACATGTGAAAGCAACTATAGCTACAGCTCTTGTATACCCTGTATCAATTCGCTTGGGATCTGTTTTCCACTCAAATTGTGGCATAACATGCAGTAAATCAAGAAATGTCAGAGATTTATGCAAATACGTTACGCGTTATCATCTCGTTCGTTTTTTTTATTCAACGGCCCAGATTGTTTGACAATTATGTCAATAATTTTTAATTCAAGACATTTCGTGAAAGATTAAGTAGACTGCTATCGTCGCATTTACCCTTTATTTTATATGTGCGCAGGGTGTAGGGAATGAAATAGATCGGATGCGAGCGCGGCGGATACTCGTAACTGTGATTTTACAAAATCTAAATAATACGTATTTGTATATTTATGACTATATGCGTATGTATTAAATGTGCCAATTGCTTATTACTCTTTTGGGTGTTGTTTTTCAATTTACTTAATTCTGTTAATGGCTTCACGTCGCACCTTGAAGCATTATTTTGATTGATTTATTGAAAATACTAAATGCAGTCAATAACAGAGTGCAACTTGTTAACTTATTGGGTTTAACTGCCGTGCCACATAAGTAGTTATTCATGCATCATAATTGCTTACTTCTGCTGCAACACAGTAACAAATACACACACATACGGCCTACGCATAGACACTGGGTTATAAGTTCAAGCACAGCCGCAAAAATATTTCTTTATTTATTTTTTGTATTAATTAAATAGTTACCTTATTTACCATATAGTAAATAAAAAGAAAATGTATATAAAAAACTTCAGGCACACAAAAGATTTTTCTTGTAAAAACTTTATGTTTTATTATAGTTATATGTTCCTATTTGAATAGCTTCACTTATAATCAAGTATCTTAAAAAGCAATCAACAAGAACCAAATTTACAATTCAAGTTCTTTTAACTTTTAAATTCGGTTTATAAAAATAAAATTTTCTCAATATAGATATTTTTTAAAATTAATTTTTTTGTTCGTTTTA
This sequence comes from Drosophila micromelanica, assembly GCA_004143825.1. Taxonomy (NCBI): domain Eukaryota; kingdom Metazoa; phylum Arthropoda; class Insecta; order Diptera; family Drosophilidae; genus Drosophila; species Drosophila micromelanica. The sequence continues at coordinate 1,309 of SCDY01001554.1, forward strand.
ATTTAGGCAACTATGTACGTTCCCTTAAATTTGCACACGTGTTCAAGAACTTTTCTTGTGGATAGATTTGCATTGTGGGTCCTAGTTTACTTATTTTAATTAAAAAGCGATTCTTTGCCTTCCCTTTACTGCAGGAGCAGGCACAGAAGGGCATGTTAAAAAAAACAAAAAATGTTGGTACAACATTTGTCACTCCTGCATATTTTTGTGTATTTGTGACATGCATAATAATTTGGGACATTGTTGTAGCTGTTGCTGTTCTGTTATTCCTAATTTGCTGGCAGCCAGCAGCATTTGTAAAACAAATGTACTTTGATGTAAGACACATAAAACAGTTGTATGTTGAGATAGAGATACAAAGGCAGGAGTGCCTGGGGTGTACGTTAGGCCCGCTATCGAAACGGAACCGGTACACAAATAAACTGTGTGTCAATTCAAAGGGTGCCATGACTCCCCACGATCCCCAAGCCGGCCTGGAACTGATGTGGGCGCTACGTGCTCGCCAGCTAGTCGAGTGAGTAGTCGAAAACTTTGATAATAAAAATAATTGGTCAACCCAGATAAGGAGAGGAGAGGCTGCGCTGTTTATAACTACATTAAGAACTTGGCAGAAATATGAGTCAAACGGCGATTCGCTGAACTGAAAAATTATAAATTCAATGAAAGCGAAAATATACAATTAAGATTTACATCAGAATTACCGCGCTCTCCTTGTGTGCAGTTTTGCCTTCGATGACACTTGGCTAAATGCTGTCACGCCCTGAGGAGGGGAGCCCGCTGACTCAGACGAAGGTGACGACAGCGGGCAAATAAGAAAAAATGTTGTAATAGACACGGCGCGCGTCTAGAACTCAACAAGCCGCCAATTGGGTCACTTCTGGCGGAGAGTCGCACTTGCGAAATATTTAAATGAGGAACATGCGCGTGGCCACTGGCTAAGCAAATTGGATAACTTGTTGCTTGACTTTGGCTATCACAATTCGAATTGATTGCGACTACACAAAGCCAGCCAATGATCCGAACACACTCTCTCCAGCAGTCCCCCACCCCGCCCCTCTGCTAATGCAATCAATATGCACGATGTTAGCTGCTCAGTCCACTGGCCAGCCGGCGGCAAATGCCGAGAGCTAAAACTGCAGGCTCAGCGTTAAAATTGCCACTGTTAAAAAATAGTAAAATATGAGACCAAGTGCATAGCAGAATAACAGGTTCGATGAATCAATATGCACACCACTGAACCATCCCACCCCACCCCACCACTGAAGAGACTTGCCCCGACATTGTTTACATCAGTATTTAAATATATTATGCGCATAATTGTTGAGAAAGCTTCAGTTTTGGTATCGCAATTATGCTAAAGATAAAGCTTAAGTTATTTGTTGGGGGCGTTTAGGGGATTTTGATTGAGCTCTGTGCCTATAGGCCAAACATAATCTGCATATTTTTTTAATCATAATTTCTCTTTCCCACGATTACTTAGGTCTTGAGATTGAGGATATACATAAGAAATAATTATAGAGAAGTGATTAAGTCATTAAATTTAACTATAATATATGACAACAAAATAATAAATAAAAATAAAAAATAATAGAAAAAAAACAGTACATTTTGTTGGTTGAAGTGCAGCCAACAATTGGAATATATTTTATTTGTGAACTATTTTGTAACACATTTATGGACCAATATTTTTTGTTATGGTCAACATATGTCGAAATTAAATTTAATATGCCATTGAAACAACTTCAGAGCTTGACCTTCACGTTAAAAGCGAATGCTTGTAGTTTTGTTTCCTCATTCATTCTTCTGTCTCAGGGCAATGTATTCGAATATCATAATGGATACACGTATTTACGTTTCTTAGTGAGTACATGTGTGCCTCGGCATTATATTTTGTAAATAACTGAACAATTGCACATAAATTGTTTATGTTGCACTTGGCGTTGCCCCCGTTCTTTGTTGCGGATCGAACAATGCGTATTGTCTCAGGTTGAGGATATGGCAGTTTACGAACGCACAAAGCTTTTGACAGAAATTAAACCAAAAAGAACATCAAAACAACATGGGGTATTATTTTTGTGTTGTGTAAAATTTAAAGTTAATTCGCATTAAATACACTCAAATGCTTTCCATGTTTGATATTCTTAAAGTCAATTACTGAGCTGTCAACTGTCACACGGGCGCCTTTTAATTGCCCTTGCGAAAGGCCTAATAACAGATATTTAGTGTATTCATAACGTTTAGCGCCGGCACCTGGCCAGACGCCTCTTATTGGCACGCCCACTGTACGCTACGGTAATTGTTACCGGCCAGCTTTGAGCGCATGTCCAATCAGATCAATCGACTCGACCACAATCAGCGTCCGAGTCGAGAGGCGGACTCAGAGTAGCCCAATTTTATTTGGACGCTAATCTGAGCACTTTGATCGCAAGACAATTAGCCAAATGAATTGGCATCGATTTGAACCGGCTCTGGACACTGCCAGAGTACGTGCCAAAAAGTTAATTAATTGTCATGCATTGTTTGCGTTTTGTCTGGCGCCGTTGATTTGGCGGCATTCCAACTTGGCAGCTTCGCATACAGAGCGACTCAGAGCGATAAAGCCCGATTTGATGGCGATTGATAATGAATGTGCGGAGTCCCAGTAGCTGGCTAAGTAAACATCTAGTTTTCTTTTTAAATATGAACAAAATGTACATACGATTTAGTCATTTTGTGTAAATTGTCATAAATCTTAGCAGGGGCTTTAATGTTGCAATGCGTCCATTGAAAATATGCGGCCCCACTTGGGGCTCAGCTCAGCTGCTGGCGATTGTGGTTGTCCTCCAGCTGTTGGTTTGCTAACTATGCAGCCAGTTGCAATTTATGCGAGTTATGCAAACTCATTTATTGGACATCAATTTGACGTAATGGGAATTAGTGTACACATATAGTATATATAGAATTTGTTGACCGAACTTGTTTAACTGCGCAGGGACTGTATTTATATTGTCAGCGTGTCATTAAAGTCGAGTTATCAAAGTCGTAAAATGGGCAATGAATCACTTTGCGAGACTGGGAAAATGATGCTGCTTGGCTGCGTCGAAATTTGATAATGTTTATATACTAGACTCATTTTAAATGATTGAGCTGGTGAAAATGTATTCAATAGATTTAAAAAAGAAATGTTCTACCATATTTGAACTTGGTGAACCTAAAAGCTATTAAAAGGGTCATGTTTGTATATTTTTTTTAAAACTCTTTCTTTCTCTGTGGCACTTATTGTCATTCACTCGCATTTTTTCCGAAAATTCTGTGTGGTTTTCGTGGCTTCAATTAGGGATTTCTTATATTTTATATTGCTTACTAATGTGTTTATAAAAATAATATCTTATTCTTTTGCAAACTTATATAAAATTAATGGAATCATGTAGCTGTCACCCACATGATACCATAAATTATAAAATATGTTTGCAAATCGCTTTGTATGTGATGAATTTTCGTCAGACCCGCAGATGACCACAGAAATATTTACAAAAATAGCGCCTCGAAGTGCGTTGGGAATGGGTAAAATGATTCGTTTTATTCATATGCTCGTCATAAATTCCCGTTTAATGCGGAGTCTTGCATAATATATACTATATGTGTGCATATATTTATACGCTTGGCTGCAGAGCAGAAGGCGCTTTCTGCAGACAATTTGCTCGCGGGGCTTTTAAGTGCCAGCCGCCAGTTGTCTGCTTATCACATAAATTGCTAAAGTTGCGTATGCTGCTAGAACACAAATAAAATTGAAAAAAATATTGAATAAAGAATAAATATAATCTTGGAGTAGAAAACAATAATAAGCATTGAATAAAATATATTTGTAATCTAGGCTTTTCCATTATTTAATTATTAATTTAAATGTAATATATGCAAGTGGACTGAGTCTGACTTTGCTTGTGACAATGAACTAAATTCCATTATTTAAAGCAGGCATTTACCACGTACACTCGCATATTCGTTAGATCACGTCATTATCTCCCAGACACGTCAGTGTGCTACTGTTGTTGTGTCTGCCAGCATCTGGAGGCTGTAATATTCGTGCTTCCATTTCAATTAAGCCAAACCCTTGACTAACTTATTGCCACTCGAATTGTGTATGTGACTTATCGGCACCCATCGCTGAATAACTTCCGTTTCCTGCTCGGCCAGGCTCAGTCTCTGTCGCACATGAATAGTCGCCGCAGGCAGTCAACGACAACTAGGTGCTTGACCTTTGAAGCAGGACTCGCGCACATTCGCCCCACTGATTATCAGCAAAAAGCCCCCAGGGGCTCCAGCAAAGTGGTGGAGGCTACTTTATTTTTGCTCGTGCAGCCAGCATCAGAATCATCAGCTAAATGAGTATTAACTTCCGCCGTAGTTGGCAGGAGCTAATAGAATTTTTGTGCTTGTCCACCTCGACGACAGCCATTGATTGGCAATCAACTTCAGTCAAATGAGTTTCCCCTCCATCGGTTCAGTTTCATTTCGATTCGTTCGGCTCAATCGTGCCAAGGCGCCTTCAGTTCACACACATTTGAAAGCAGCTGCAGCCGCACTGATAAAGGCCCAAAACCGCAGTCAGTCCATAAATACACAGGCCGTTAAATGAGTACTACTGTTGGCCTGCGGCAACGGGATATCAGCCATATTTCTGCATTCGCCAACGCACTAAATCCGCATATACTCAATGAGCACATGGCTTCGGGGGTTGAGCGTAAGTTTGCAGGGTGGGTCTTGAATTTCCTTTAGAAAACGTGCCCAGGAGCATGGCTTTAACCCAATACAAATACCGAGATAGTATTAAAGTTGTCTAAGTCAGATAAGTTTTTTATTTATGTTTTATATTAATTAATTTAACTATTGTTAGTTAGAATCCTAATCATAATCCCACATACACGAAATTGTGGCTATTTATAAAGAGTGAGAAGATGCGTTCAGTTCGTCTCCAGAATGTTGCATGGTATTTGAGGAGGCGCTGAGTGAATATGATTATGAATAAATTTGGATATTTGGACGACATATTCCACTGGCAGCAAAGTGAATTGGTTCCTAGCATTTAATGAACTTTTGGCCCATTTCAAGTCACAAATCGCAATGTGGCTGGCCGACTGCCAGACTGCATGCATATTACTCATGTGTGTTTTAGCTCCAGACTGCACGCAATGGTGCCCAATTCTCAAAATGGCCCGATCACAAAGCTAACCTTGAACTTAAGTTCGAATTTGAGTCCTGGCCAGTCAACGCTCTCTTTAGTTTAAAGTTCATCTACCCAAATTGTCTGATCAGTGAAACAAAAAAAAACAAAAAAACAAAGAAGAGAAACAAAATACACGGGCTATAAATATACGCAAGGCACATTATAATGACAGCAATAAAGCACATGAGGATGACTCGGCACGCCCCATTCATCAACATCGATGAGATGACCGGGACAGAGTGGCACAGTGGGCGCCCTGTACTTATTCCCTTTTGAATTTTCATCCCAATCCCATATTAATGCCTTTTCGATCACTCACTGAACGTCTCGTTGCAAACACGTGTTGCACATGGCTGCCTGGACGACGCCCACAGCTCTAAGTGCAATATGAGTAGCACTCGACACTCGAAGATTATTTAAATCTGTTGCTGGCAACAGGCTGGCAATACGCCTGCAGGGGGGTGGTTGGGGGGGTTTGTGCCGCTGGTGGCAGCTGTTGCGTCTGAAAAGGGAAAACTGAGAACGGCAATAGCTGCCACATTTGTGAATGCCAACTTGGCTGCTGCAACTGTTGCTGAAAGCGAGCGCGCGCTGCTGCTGCTGTTGGTATGCGGCTAATTACCGAAACACAGACACAATTCTCGACTGGTCTCTGGATTGTCCGGCTAAACGGCTAGCGGCATCGTTTTGTGCCATTTTTGGCTGGTGTTTATAACTTGATTTTGTTGTGTTATTTGCGCGGCGTCAGTTTCTGTGTGTGTGTTTTTTTATTGTTTGCTGGATAAACTGACGTCTTATTTAGTTTCTATGCTGTATAAAGTGAATATGGAACGCCGTTCCAGGGATTAACCCAGCTACAAATTGTGTTGATTATGTAAATATAAAATTAGCAATTGGCAAATATGGACGCAAGTTTTCGACAAGAACTTCAAAGATACTTTTTAAATTAGGTTAATAAGCCTACACTGTGCTGCATCACTATACACACACCTTCTTATATTAATATACAAAAGAGCACTTAGGCGGAATTATAAAAAAATGCAAACGTTGGGTATAAGAAAATTGCCAACTTTTAATAATCAAGCTATGCGTGGAATATGATCGGCTAGTTTTGAAGATCGCAAATTTATGTCTTTGTACTCTCGAGTATATTTAAAATAGAAAATTGTATCATTTTCATTTCTTCGAATTCTAGAAAATAGTAAAAGTTCCTAGTAATTAATAATCAATTTTAAACAGACTAATGAAATGGATCAATATTCTATATAATTTTTCCATACCAATTTGAACAATTTGGCTTTTAGAGCTCAGCCAAAACATAACCGAATTTTATGTTTGATATAATTTTCTTTACTGTTTTTGCATTCCATTAATTTTTCATTTAATATATTTGGTAAAATCAGTTTTTGTGTGCACTTTGAGATAATCCCCCTTGATGTTTTTGATTTATGTGTTATATATTTATTTACATTTTCGTTATCATGGCATGCCTTTATTTAGGTTTAAAAGCTCTTAACAGGTACAAAATTGTGGCGATATCAAGTTACTATTATATTTATTTTGTTACTTTTATCGCTATTCAGTTTGACATGCATGTAGCATAAACTACAGCCTCCGAGTTGGCGTGCAACAGTTTGATCTGGGCCTGGGCTTGGGTCGGTCTTCGTATGCGGGTTAATGCTCCGATTGGGATGTCGCAACAACTTGTTTTGCTGCACTCGCTCCACTGCCGGCTTTTGGACGGCTTAAGGCCGTTTTATTTATGCAAAGCTCTTTGGAAAATATTTCCACCTTGAATGGAGGCACTTAAATTGTTAACATGCAAAACAGCCAGCCGAGCATGTGCCAAGTGTCAAACTTGTTGACGTGTGTGCGTGTGTTTGCCTTTAAAAACAAAAGCGAAAACAAATAAAGTCAAATTTGGCATGCAAATCCTTTAAATCAAACAGAACAGAAATTGCGGGCGGGCGGCCAAAAAAGGAGCAATAAACGTTGATAAAGCGTCGAGCGAAATGACAGCGCATTTTTCGGCGCCCCATTCGATGGGCTCAGCTCAGTTGTCAGCGTCAGCATCAGTCCCAGTCCACCTCAAAGTTCCCCCAACACCACCATCCCCACCATCGTAACAAACAGCTGTTGCTGAGCGTAGCACAACAAATTGGAAAATATAAAATCAACAGAGCTAATAGTTCACTTAGGGGCAACAACTCAACACGACAGAGACCAAACAGACCAAACCGACGACGCCATGGGGTTGGGCTGCTTGGTTTGACATACTGGCACATATTTGGCTCCCCACCTCCCCCCTTCATAACATACATACACACACACACTGCACGCCCTTTCATATTGAGCCGATTTACTATTGAAAATAAATTTTTATTCGATTTTCTTTTTGCTCGCCTTTGCTTCTTACCACATTTGACAGCGTTCTTGGGTCTTCCTCTTCGTCTTTTGCCTGCCTTAATCGTGCAACGCTCTGACGACTTTTAGATTTGATGTGAAAGTGCGTAGCTTTTTACGACTTTCAGTTTCCGATTTGTTTCCCTTTCGATATATGATTTTCGGTATCATCTATTTTGATTCTAATTTTGATTTCCAATGCAGTTGTTTTTGATTTTGAATATAAAGTTTCGTTGACGAATCGCATATGGCATAGCATAAATCAAATGCATCAAATATAACAAAGACTCGTAAATTTATGAGTGTAAAATTTGATTATGATTTCCGCTGACAACAAAACGAGTATGTTTTTGTGTACTATTGCAAGCATACAGTTTGTGGGCGTGGCACCATTTGTGGGTTAGGCCCTGCTAATCGTCGTTACGTGCGATCCATCCCAAACACTTTCAACACTGTCATCTGAGTTCTTTGGCAGCGCCCTAGCTGGCAATTTCGGCGCCTCAAGCATGCGGACAGACATATTTATATGTGTGCACTGCATAAATGTTGCCTCATTATAGAGTATTGATCCGAGCATAGAACTCTTTATTTGCCAACAGATGCATAATACCTCATTTAAATTCATACGATGTTGGGTTGGCGAGTGTCAAATTTGCAAAAATACTAGAGCTCTTTTATTTTTTAAAATTGTTGAAAGAAGTTTATAATGGATACTTTCATTTTTGTAACGAGGATTAGATCAGTTTCCTATTCGGTTTAGTGCCCCTGGTATTTGTAGTTTAATAAAGCGATGTCTGATATTTTGACATTTGATTTCATGGTCAATTGAAAACATTTGTCAATTTCTGGCAAACTTCTCAGTTAGATCTTTATTCACTGTCAGCACTTCTTAATTGGAACATTCCAGAATTGGCACCATCAAAATGTTATCAACAAAATGTGCTCTTAATTAATAGAATAAAACACTTTTACTTGCTGCTCACAATTGACAGTCATTTGCATAGGCAAACGCAGTGTGTGTGAAAGTGTTACCTCCCCTCTCCCTCCCCCTTCCCGCACACGCATGGTACTCATTTGGTGTGGGTACACGTGCGTATGAGTGCGTACCGCTTAGATGTATTCACATATATAGCTTTGTTCTTGTCATGTCGTGGTCTAGGCTAAACTTGATAAATATTAATTGTTTGCCTTTGTCCAGAGAGACAATTTGAGGTCAGCTTCATAATTTTACTTATGCATGTGTGTATCTACATAGTTTCAGAATTTGTGTAATTTGGCGCCCATTAATTGTATTAGATTATGGCCTGGTGAAGGGTTTGGGAATGCGCCTTGAATTAAGTAAGCGGCGACAATTCGAATTTGAATATCAGCTGCTGTTTTCAGAATGTGTAATTACCAAATGAGCCCAGCCCAATAATAATGATTTATTAAGTGGAGAAGTACAATTTAATTTCACTGCTCGGTTGACAAATTTTGTTTATGGGCAATTTGTTGCTTGCTCCCTGACATTTTAACTCATTTTCATGAACTCTGCAACAAACTGCCAGCTGGGTGTGTTTCAGCAACCCGTTCGCTTATCTTGGCTTAAGATATAAATAACATCTAACGATTCGGCGATCAGCACCACTTCTAATTGTCATTAATCTCGTCAAGTCATAGGCTTGACTGGGCTTTTCTCTGTCATGTACAAGTTGGCCTATGTGAAACAGTGACGCATAAAGTTGTTTATTTTTGCGCCACAAACAAGTTGTAAACGACCACAAAATTGTGTGGCTTCAAACTGGATGCCTGCGGTTGCCAGGGAGGTGATGGGGATCGCGCACAGGTGTGGTTGACACTGAGGCACCATCCACCCACAATTCCTAATTGCAACTCGACAGTCCGCAGACCTGCAGCTGAGCACGTGGCTTGTTCGACCGCTCCAGGGGGTCTCTGCACAGAGTAAATGGTCTCGTATTACCGATGATTGTGGCTAGTAGATAAAGTGTCTGTTGTTGCTTCAATTTCTCATACAGGTGCATGCACATGCATTTTTAAAGTGGTCTTCAGTGCGTTTAGTGTGGTACTCTAAATATTAAAATTATATATTATGTGGTTGAGTTATAAATAAATGTAAAATTAGGTAACTCTATATAATATTGAATTATTTTATTATGTTCTATTTTTTGCAGTTTTCCTGTTCAAAATGCGTTCAATTATGTTCATCGTTTGGCTCGTCCTGCCGTTTCTGGCTCCGTTTCTGTGTTCTTTTGAGATAATGGGTCAGACCATTAAAGGTAATTTGTAACATTTTCTACTCTTTAAGTAAATTTTTTTTCCAGTTAACAATTTTTAAACTATATAAAACGTAATTATGCAAACAAATAAGTTCAAGTTGCTTGTTAAAAAATCTAAAAATCAATGTATCGATTTTCCAGTTTTAACGATATAATGTTCTTCGGCATTTTTATGGTAAAGCTAAAGACGAAGGCTGCCCACGCGGACAAATACAATATTTATGTTCAGCATCAATAGCCGATGAAACTTTCTGTCTGTCTGTCTGTATGAGTGGTGTTAACACGATAAAATTTTTTTGATATATCGCCGCATCGATGATTAGCAAATATATGTTTATTTAAAATTTTCATCACTAGTACACAACATTTTTAAAAAATACATAGCTTGCTTTTGGGCATATACCAATTATGCATAGTCTGCATATTTTCACTGCATACTTTCAGGAACAAGTAATATATTCCAAATATATGTACGTATGCTACAAAGTTAAAACAAATTCCCATCTATTCACTGAAATGAACACTTATTTTTTTAATTTTGTACCTTGCCATTTTTGCTTATTTGTTCACTATTTTCACTTTTCACAGATGTACTCGGTGAATATATGCTGACGGATATAATGAACAGCAATCAGTACACGGGCATTGAGTTTGCAGAGGCCGAGGATGGCTTTCCGGCCTTTAAGCTACTCTCCACGGCCGATGTGAAATCCCCATATCAAATGCTGCTGCCAGAAAAACTCTACGAGTTTGCCATATTTATCACTTATCGCCTGAGCTCGACTAAGGGCGGCTACCTGTTTAGCGTTGCGAACGCACTGGACACTATGGTGCAGCTGGGCGTTCATCTGTCGCCGGTAGTGAAGAACAGTTACAATGTGACACTGGTTTATGCGCAACCCGATCAGACAGCGGGCCGGAAGCTGGCCAGTTTTGCGGTTGCCCATGTGCCGGACAAGTGGAATTCGATTGCGTTTCAGGTGTACAACGACAAAGTGGTCTTCTATTATGACTGCCAGCTGCGCAACACCACGACGGTGTTGCGGGATCCGTTTGAGCTGGTATTCGGGTCAGCCTCGGTGCTGTATATTGGCCAGGCTGGTTCCATAATTGGTGGCCACTTCGAGGTAAGTTCTGGCGGCGGCCAATTTGCTTTCAATTCATAATTATTGTAACAACAAAAATCAGGCGGCAGCACACATGTCTATTTAATGGACGAGGGGTCGAAGTTGATTTGGCTATTTGGGGAACATTGGGATTTTAATCACATCAAAGGCACGACCATATGTTTGATGCAATTAAATTGTACTCGAGGTGTTGTGCAACTGAGTGTACTCGTAAGAGTAGACACAAGTACTCATTGAATGGCCGCAAGTGGACGCTTGAACCATTTAGCCACCAACGGCTGTGTTGAAATAACAAACTCAAAGAGCTTTTCACCACACCTCATGGCACTGACTAATTCACCACTGCACCCTTATAGGGCGCCACCTTACCATGAGGCGGCCAAATTTGCAGACAACTCAGACCCGGCACTCAGTTCGGTTCACTCAGTTTGTTCAGTTTGGCTCAACCATAAGGCACTCAGGCAAACATTACGTATACGCGGTGTGCGACTGAGTTTCACTCTGGGCTCAAGCTCAAAAGCTCTCTGTGGTATTCAGCGCTGGTAAGGACGAAGTTGTGGCGAGCACGAGTGAATTTGTGTTGTCTGAGGCACGAGCCTCAGCTGGCCCCAGTGTGTCCTGCGTGTTTGTGTGTCTTTGTGCTCGCCATGTTGCTGTGATTTGGCTTACGTTGGGCCTGGCCGAGACGAGTACGTTTACCTTTCAGTCGCGTTCGGTGCCGCAAACAGTTAACATGTGCGTACGGCAGAGACGACATAGCATTTTTTTCAATACTGCCACAGTACGCTGAAGTCGCGTTCTGACTCGGTGCCTCCTGTCGTACCTCGTCTACGTTCTGCTTCTCGTTCTCGTTCTCGTCCGTGTTCTCATCCTCGGTGCTGTCGTCGCCGTCGACGCTGGTCGGTATCGTTTGCCGTATGCGGCTATGTGTGAGCCAGGCGTAAATGAAGCCATTGTGCGAGTTTAGCCGCAAAAAACGAAAGTGATTTATGCCTAAATGAAATATGTTTGTATAATGTCCATGTGAACCGAAACGTGTAACGTGTACCCAAACCAACAAAAAAGGCATCGAAACCCCAACTGAATCGAGTCAATTAAAATTCAATTATGCGATCAAAGATGAAGGAAAGATGGCGCAAACGTTTGAAAGTGCGACCAATCCATTCCACTTAGTGAATAGCAACACCAGTTACAATATAACCTGATCTTCCAGGCCATATCAGACTGAATACATCACATATCAAAGAACATTTCTAGCCGCATTCGTGTCGCTGATTGTTGCGCCACGTGTCCTTTGCATATCGCGTGCAGTTAACTAAACGACTGGCCAGATTTTGTGCAAAATTAATAAACGTAATGGTCGAGTATTACCTATAGCCAGCAAATTACAAACATATCCAACATATCCCCCCGCAAATACGTTTCTCCCGCAACCCGCAACCCGTCACCGCGCCGACTTGGTAAATAAAGAGTGCCACAAAAAACCAACAGAGAACACAAATTTGTTTGCACGCTGAGCAAATATTTACAATTAGTTTGGCAGGCTCGTGGCATTTCTGTTGTTGCTGTTCCTGTTGCAGTTGTTCTTCTCATACTTGTTGTTGTTGGTTATTTTCTTGTTCTTGTTGTTGTTCTGCTCCTTGCCATGTCAAGCGTGTAAAATTTGAACAGTTCCGTCGTCGTCGTCGCCGCCGGTCGGATAAAGTTTCGTGTGAGGCAAAAGCGGAACCGGTTCAAGTTGAAGATGAAAAATTTAAATCGGACAACTTTTTGCCATTGCCACTGCCACCATACAACTGCCACTCTCAGTGGGTTTGATCAAATGAAAATCAATCAATTGCACAACGCAAAAATGCATGTGGTGTGAAAACGAGAAAATTAATTGCGAACAGCGGGGGCCATCGGCTGGTAGCCCAGTTAACAAACGCCACTTGCCGCAACTGTTGAACACAGATACGCACAAAAACAATTGCAGAAACTCATACGGTTTTTTTTTTTTGGTTTTGCTAAAATAAATAAAATACGCTGTCATTTGTAATTACAAATGAGTTCCAATAAGTGCATAACTTGAACGATATAAAAGAATTAACCGACTCCAAAAAGCGTAAATAAATAAATAAAACCAAACAGTTTTTAACAACTATTTGTAATTAAATTATCTGTGATTTTGTCAACATATTCAATATATATTCAACACATACATATGCAAATACAAATACATATACGTGAATATGTTCATATCGTGCAGTTAAAGCCATAGCTTAAATCGCCGCAGCCCAAGTGACTTTTAACGCGCTCAACTCTAAGGTAAATACATGCATATTCTAATATATATTTATATATATGGTGTAATTGTATACATATGTATATATATATATATATATATATAGTTAGCACTCAGCTAGCATTAGGAGTACAATGGGCCACACAAATGGTTTGAATGTCGCAGGCTGTTGCCTATCAAATTGAGCATTGGCTGCGCATAAATTATGACAAGAGCTGAGAGGGCACAGAAAGGGGGCGGAGGTGGAGTTGGTTGAGCCTTATTCGCGTTGGCCCAAATCAAAGGCAAACTCATTAAGGCAGCACAATGCAGCAGCAACAACAACCATGAATAACCAACCACACACACACACACACACACACACTCAGATATAGCACACACTCACCCATATGCATATTAAAGCAGCGCTGTGTGTGTGTGTGTGTAATATTGTGTATACGTAGATTTTTCTGTGCGCTCGTTTGCCCGCCTTTTGTCTTTACCGTTTTAGCCGGCAGGCAAACGAATATACGTTTATTTATTAAATAAAAGGTCTTTTAAATGTCTGCATTGGTACAAAAGATTAATATATACTTGCTCTAACCTCTGGCAGCAGATATAAGGTTAACAGCCGCACAAAAGGCAGCCTATTGATAATATCACATATCAAAAGCCCTTTTTATATAGGCCACATGTTAATTATTGAAAACTTGGCTGGATAATTTCTCGAGTAACCTAACTACTTATGTGACTTGTCACGAGCTACGCGTTTCAATTGCGACTTCGCATTCCACCCATCTGAAAAAGCCAGTTGAAATTGAAATTTTTGGATATTTTCAGCTTTTGGTGTGCAGTCAGTGCGTGCATTTAATTAAATGGTATTACGCATATGACACATAACAACAACAACAACAACAGCAAGAGAACCGAAAACCCATGACTTTAAATAGTTTATATATGGGCTGGCTGTGCAGGGCTTAGTTCGACTCGTGTTGAAGACTGGCAACAAGCATGAATACATATATAAATAGTCATAAATTTTCATAGCCGAATGTTGCGTGCTTCCATCTGTGTATGTGTTCTGTGGATATATGAAAGTGTCTGTATGTGTTTGTTTGTATGACGCACATTTAAATATCACAATTTGATTGTGTTTGGCTGGTGTTGTTGTTGCTGTAGTTGTTAACAGCGTTGGCTTACATGCCTGCCCCTTAAAATGGGCTTTATTTTCAGTAATATGTAATTTTGATTTGCAAATTTATCAATTTAGCATCATAATACAATATTTTGACCCATTATGTTGACACAATTTAAAATTCAATTTAAAATGTTTATTTACATATAAAGCCAAATTGCCACCCACAATACGTTGTTTTCTATTAGCCACGATTGTGTTACAAAATTAGTTTTTACTAAACCATTGTCTACTAATATAAATATGGTAATACAATGCAATTCCATAGATTTCAATAATATATACGTAAATCTGACCCGCCGAATAAAATAATTTATAATTCAAATCGATAAGTTTATTTGGTTATTCACTTTTTGAAACGCACCGTTCTATGCGATTTTCATTTAATCAAGAGAGGCTGTTTTTTTTTTTAATTTATGGTTTTTATACATTATATATTTTGCAAGATTTCTTTTTCTATTTCTTATTCTCGTACTTAGGTTATTAAGTTAATTTCACTTTCATCCGTTTTAACATAATATATTTTCCATCTTTCCAAATAATATTTCTGCTTGCATTGCTTTATTCAGGGATGATGAAGATATATAAAAACCGTTTTTTATATGCAATAATGTATCTTTTATTGCTGATAAAATGCAGCTCGTTAAATTTAAATACAATGCTGATTTTATGGTCAGCATCTGTGATTTGTGTGCGGAATAAAGCGCATAGAAAATGGTCAGCCAACAAAAAACCGCTTCCATAAGAAAGTTAAGCCAATCAAAAACTATTTTATGATTTTATAGCTGCACGATTGGGGCGTTTAAGCAGGGAAATACGCACCCGTACCGAAAATACAGCGCCAATAAACATAAATTATGCAAACGTTGGACTTTAATTATACGACTAGTGAACCGGTTAACGCCCAGTTCGCCCACTTGTTATATAGCCGGGGAAATGAGCTCGACTAGTTGGCTTCTTATTAATTTAACCAGCTCTTTATGTGCCCGTTGGAGCGCCCTCACACACGCACAAATGAACACACACATCACACTCGGTGACACATTTATTCATATGTGGAGTGAGGTTTCGGAGCAATTGTCAAACAGGAGTTAAAGGAGCTGTTATCGATCAAACTTGCCCATGTCTACGTCTGGGCTGGGTTAAGGATGGGGGCCGCTTAGAAATTTCTTCTGGTGACATTTTATTGTGCTTGCTCCTTATTAAGGATGCATGTGTGACACGTGTTTAACCCCTGCTCAGTTGGAACATCAGTTAGTCATTGTTACGTGTGCTTTGAATCAGTCAAAAGACATGCCAAATGAAATTATGTAAAGCGGAAATTTGTGGATGTGTGTGTCTGTGTATGTCAAACGATGTTTATTAAAAATAACATGTCAAAATATACAGAAGAAATCCACACCAGCGATGAATGGACATAAGATACACATATGTGTGCTTCTGCCTGTCTGGCGGTTAACCTTTTCAAATATTTCACCCCATTATCTTCATTAGGCGCTAACGTTTTGGGCAACAAACCGAAACGAAAAGGTCTTGCAGCACAGATCCTTTTGTGCAGTATTATTATTTTTGGTTACATTTTGCATTTAATGGCTTACGTTTCGGTTGCCATGACAACTTCAAAAGTCATTACTCATTTTAGCGTACTTAATTTGCAAGCAGATATGAAATTCCTTATCGTCCCAACGCGACTGGCGACCCCGCGGGCAGCCACAGTTATTATTCTCTTCTTTATTTTTTTTTTGTATTTTTGTGGCACAAGTTTTGCCCCTTTTCATTACACAGCCAAAAACGCAGTCGAAAAAGTCCAAGTAGGTAATTTCATTAGGAAACTTGAGCCGTGTCAAACTTTAAGCTTAAACTGCTGCCAGTTGGGCTGCAGCCGTAGAATTTTAATGCTGCATGAAGAGAGCGCCACTGCGGCAATGGCAATGGCAACGGCAACGGCAAAGCCAAGAGCAAAGGCAAAGGCAAAGGCATAGGCAGCTCCAGCCTTGAGTCTTGGGCCACGACTCTTGGGCGCCTAAAAAAGTTTCCTTTTGGCTTTCTTTTTTGGGCACACAGAAAAAGTTTGTTTTACACCACTGACTCAAACGTTGACTCAATAACTGCTTGCCATTTCAGAGCGATGGGCGTGAAGTTGTGTGTGTGTGTGTGTGTGTGTGAGTGTACAGGTGTGTGTTAGGTGAGCGCCTCGGTTTGTTTGCTGCTGGTGGCAGACAGACACGATTATCGTAATTATGCGCTGACTGTAGCATACTTTTGTGCGCTGAGCCTCTCGCTTAACTGCTCGCTCAATGCGCCTATGTGTTGGTGTGGGTGTGTGTGTGTGAGTGTGGGTGCGGGTGTGTTAAAGGATACTTTTGTGTGTGTTGTACGCCAACTTTTACCGCAATTATGTAGGTTGAAAAGTTGGCGCTCGTTTTTTATTTCATTTTCGGGCGCTCAAGGACACGCCAGCAGTCCCCATGGCCCACCGCAGGCATTCGGCTTATGCCTTTATGCGCTCTAAATAAAAGTCGAGACATCTTTAGCATGTAGCCAAATCTAGGCAACGCATTTTGCGGCTCCAGTCTTACGTATTTCGTTTATACGACATTGCCATGACGTGGCTATAATTCAATATTTTCGCAAATAAACTTGTTGGCAGCTTAACTTTTCATAAAGTTTCTTTTTGTGTTGTGTTTCATTTTTCTTATATTTTTTGTATTCTGCTTTTATTTTCTTTATTTTTTTTTTTTGATTTTGTTGGTTTTTATTTTTAAGACGCCCCCTTTTGCGGCGTAAATCGGTGAGAAAATGCTGACAAGCGAGCACAGCAAAGGCAAAAGAAACAAGAAAGAGAGAGAGAGTAAGAGAAAGAGAGGGGGAAATTAAATAAAACGTGTTACATTTGTAGCGTTCAGAGGAAGTGCCAGTGCGAGTGCCTGTGAAGAGGCTGATATGGGCATTTGAGAGGCGCGTGTGCCGCAAAAACGCTTGGCAAGGTTAATACGTGCCACAAAAGCCATTAGGAAGCCCTCAGTGGCACCACAGGCAGCAGCAACAGCAGCTCAGCAGCAGCCCAAGGGTCAAATACATTCAAACCGAAAGCAAAAACATTCACACCATTTGTATGTGGCCCGGCAACAACAATAACAAGCCTTGCAACCACATCCAATTAATATGCCAATTCATACATCTTTTTTTCCAGGCAATCGTGAGTGTAACCCGAGTTGATTCCTAGTGCTAAGTGTTAAAGTGTTGCCATTTCGTCGCCGTGTTACCGTCTGTGTGTGTTTGTGTGTGTGTAAATATCAAAATTGAAACATGGCAATGGTCATTTCAACGCGCGCGAAACTCGTGATAACCGCGTTAATACTCTTCTTCCTGCTCGGCATTGTGCTGGTGACGGGCTCCACAAAGGGTTGGTTCAACCCTAATCGTTTCAACGGGGAGCGCGTGGCCGCCAGGATACAGGTAACTAAACCGACAAGCAACAAGTTTTGGGTCTGCCATCATATCAAATGGCATATAAGGAGTCTTAAAAACTTGCCAATTAATTATAATTACGAGTCTGCTCAACAAATGTATGTAACAAAGCGCGTGGCTGCAACCACTTTATGAGTTTTAGTTTCAGTTTCCGTTTTGGTTCTAAATTTTAGCTTCAGGTTCTAGACTCAGTTGTTAAACTGTGTAATTTGTAATATGTAATTCGTGTAATGCGTAATTTGTAATGCTAAATGCTTTATTTGCGGCTGCTACTCGAAATGCAAACAAATGTCTCCAATGTGTGAAGAGGGGTCTGTGGGTCGCGGTTTATGCGACCCCAGCACGCACACACACACGAGCCCACAACAAGAAGCCACAACATGTTGAGACTTGCTTTTAAATACGCAGCGAGCACTGAGCAAATAAATAAAATAAAATATATTTCCACACTACACGAAAGCAAATAAAGTTTATTGTGACAAATGTTTCATGACAGCCAACCATTTTGTTGCTGTCCTCATGTGCCATATGTAGAAGGATGTGTGTCTGGCTTGACCAGGTGAGTTAATGCCATGTCTATGTATGTGTGT
The DNA here is from genome assembly GCA_004143825.1 of Drosophila micromelanica. Taxonomy (NCBI): domain Eukaryota; kingdom Metazoa; phylum Arthropoda; class Insecta; order Diptera; family Drosophilidae; genus Drosophila; species Drosophila micromelanica. The sequence goes on from SCDY01001554.1 coordinate 19,837, forward strand.
GTGTGTGTCCGAAGCGTACATATAAATCAAAAAAGAAACCATTGTAATTATCAGAAAACATTAGAAGCGCTTGTTGTCGTCTGCCCTGGGGCACAAGATAAATTGACAAAACGAACATGAGTTGAGTGCTGTCAACTAAAAACACGAATACTGCCGAAGGGCTACTCCCGATTGTGAGATACTCTGTAATCAGTGTAAAAAATGTTGATAACGTTATTTCCACATTAGATCGGTTTCAAGTTTGAAAAAAAATATATTTTATATAAAAAAGGACTTTGTTTGCTTTTTATTAAAATTACACATAAAACATGAGCTGACTAAACAAAAGCTTAACTTAATCCAAACAACAGTTTACACAGAAAGGCAAGCTTAACACCATTTCCTCTTTAAAAACATAATATATCCACTCGTAAATGTGTTTGGGTTAAGTTTTGCGCACACGGCGTATGCGTAATATGACCTTTCAACTGTTTTGCGGACTCTGATTAGTATCTGTTTGAGAGTGTGTGTGTGCGTGCGTGTGTATGGATTAACAGGTGGATTGCTGTTACACACAAAAGTCCACTCAAGTGGTATTTTAATGGCCCTCTCATCGGTTGGTCATTGTGTGGGCCAATACGAAAGCTCTTGCCAGCCATTTTCGAAATTTGATATTTCAACAGGGGTTGGAAGTGCACAGCGCACATGGTTTGCAATTAAAATTAAAAAATTATTTAACATAAACTTTACATTTATGTAACTTGAAGCGCCTTATATTTTACTCATTAGCTAAATTTAGCTAATCAATGGAAAATACACAGTTCGAATTGTATCGAGATCAGCAAGATAAGAAGAAAATTGTTTTCATGCATATTTATTATTGGCCTGGCTAAATCGGGCTATCCCATTTTGTATGGACACCTCCTAATGCTTACACCTCTTGGCAAGTAACAAAGGGCAAAATCAACGCCGTCGCGTCGTCTGCTAATACCTGCATAATTGTTGTGCTAATTTTGCCAGCACGCCCAGTTAATGTTTCTATTGACACCCGACTGGGAGCGGGTGCGGTTGCAGAGACCGGTCATTCAGGTAGTTACAGTAAACTACTACTACAGTGTGCACTGCTTTGACATTGTTTGCGCTTACTTATGGGCTTGGCAGGCGTTTACTTCTCCCTTCCGTGGCAGCGTATTCTGCATAGTGATTAAACTAATTTAATGCAGCAACAAACCACAACAGGAAGAAAACAACAGCAACAACAGGAGCGCGACACAGCGAATGGCAATAAAAAACCATTTAAAACATTCAAAGTGTCGCATGAGAAGGACGGACGTTCAAGTCAGAGTCAAACGACAGCCGTTAACGGACTGGCTTCGATACACGTTGCCTGTGCCCTGCCCCCCATCCGTTCCAGTTTCAGTTGCTTAGACGAATGTGTGGCAAAATAGCAACAAAAAAGCACAAAAAAAAAAAACGAAACAAAGTTTAGCAATAAAAATCTAAATAAAAGCCTGAGTACTGCCAGCGACACGGCGCGGCTGCTAATAAAGTCATTTCTGCATGCTGCCTGACGGGCCCCGTTTGACCCCGCTGCCCCACCATTTGGCACGCTAACGGGCGGCGGCAGCGAGTTCATTAGCAGCAGCTAACATTACAAAGCCTTAACGCCACTGTTGCTGTTGCTGTTGTTGCTGCTGTTATTGTTGTTGCCCCCTAGTTTTTCGCACAGTTGCCACAGCCGCTGTTAATTATGGCTGAAACTCGAGGCGAACGCGCCGCGAGGCGTCTGGCATCAGGATGGGGCAAAGTTCGCGCGAAGGGCGCCAGTGGGCTGGAGGCGCTTAGCGTGCAGCGTCCCCTGTTGGAAATTTATAAAAGTTACACGTAGATTGACAGGCAATTTGTTATTGTATTATATTGAGGCGGTTATTCGGCCGCCACAACTAGCTCTATTGACTGAGTATAAATGGTGCGGAGTAGCTTCGTCTGTTTATACGATTGTGGGTGCTTGTGTGTGTGTGTGGGTAGGTGTGTGGGTGTGTGGTCTGTGGCTTAACCGTGTGGTTTGCAGTAGCAACAAAGGTGCAGTCGGGTGTAGCCGAGTCCGCAATACTCGTTCACAGTCGTTGACGGTCTTAATTATTATTGTTATTTTAGAAAAATATTGATTTTTCTAAATTGTGGGACGGGAGAGGGTCGATCTATAAGGGAGGTCATCAGAAAACTGTCTGCAAAATTTGGTATTCCTAGCTCTAAAATTATGGTAAAGATAGTCAGCCAGTCATTTTTTGAGTTAGTAATCTATCTAAGGGAATTTTTAAACTGATAGAGGTATATAGATTACATCGAATCGACACGGACCGAACCAATATACTCTACTTATTTCGCGAAACAGTAGTAGTAGTAGTAACAACAAGGCAATGTTGTTGTTGTCGTATTCATTAGTGGCTAATTAACCAAAAGCGAATTTTACCCAAAAAGGCAATTATTGTAAATGCGTTTAACTTGACTCAAAGAATTCGACTGGACTCTTTAACACTCGCACGACACTTAATGCCCGCTTTAACCTGTGGGTCTCAGCAGGTGCTGCACAATAACCCAGCATTAGAGGATATGACCAATTGGGGGTTCTTGTATCTAATTGATATCGCACAAGTTCCTAATGTACACGAAACCACATAATAGTTTGTTGTTTGAGTACTCGACTGTTTGATACCCTGCTTTGTGTACACTTTGCTGTTCCCTTTCTTATCTCGAAAAAACTAAGAATGTGCGTGTTTCGCAAAGTGAACATTGACACGCAACTTCTTGACTCTGCCTAATCATTTCATATCGTAACATGGCCATAAGCTATGCACAACTGCAAGCGGAAATAGCTGCAAGTCCGACAACAAAATTTTCGTTTAATCAAAAACGTTGCATATAAAGTTAAGAGTTTGTAACAACATAATAAAAGGTATGATTTAATTAAAAGTTGGTATACGAATTTTTCGTTTTTTTTAAATATCCGAAAAAATTGATGTACACTTAATTCAACAGTGTGCAGAGTATTAACTGGAAATTCCCACTACCCGATATTATTCTTATAAGAATCGATTAAGAAAATCAATTTCTATTTATAATAAAATTCTTTTTTTATTATAACAGGATACTATTTGGGCACTTGGGTCTGCCATCGATTGGCATTGTTTTCTTACCAATCGATAATTTATCGTTTCACCATGTCAGTAAGATAAAAACAAAATGCTTTTTGAGAACAAATTCTGTTTAACACAAAAACGGGGGCAAATAAAAAATAATGCCATCGAGATAAGAAGCTTGCATCGCTGTGGGATTGTGACAAAGTATCCCACAGTTAACATATACGTAAGCTGACTATTTTAGTATGTTACGCAATCTCTTCGATGCTCTCTCTCTTTGTGACTTTCTATAACGAGCGCACAATCCACACTCTCGGCTGGGCAATAAAAACAACTCAAGAAAACACATTCCATTAGATTTGCAGCGGAATTTGCTAGCCCATATATTTATGAATGTAGTCGCATTCGCCTGGCTACTCCCGCATCTGGCCATAAATAATGAAAGTATCAAAATGTGTGCGCTTTTGAAACAACAAGGCCAACGTGTAGCTGTGTGTGTGTGGGTGTATGTGTGTGTGTGCTTGTTGGAGTAAAAGCAAAGAGTTGGCCCCTGAAGTAAACAGGAGCCGGCAGTGAACTTTGGCATGTTGCAAGTAGCTGGCGCCAACATTCCGACTCGTGCACACATATTTGTGAATAAACATATGAAAAACTATCTTCCGTTACGTTTATGATAATATTTTATTAAAGCACGAGTCAAGAGGGGGCTGGTAGCAATATAGCAAAGGGAGTGAATACGTAATGGCCACGCACATACACCTAGAAGAACGCATACAACCAACAACTAGCGAGACACGCCCCGCCAAGCATTTGTCTATTATATATTTATTGTGCCACGAACGAACTTGACGCACTTGCTACTGCCACACGCCTTGCCACCCCATCCACCATCAAAGCTGGCGTGACATGCCCCGCGGTCACAGCTGTTGCTCTCCCCGCGGTGGCACTTGATGGCGGAGATAGCGCAACTTTGCAAAAGATGCGCTGACTTCTGCGGCTTGGCTGTGATAGGCACAACAAAGTTTTTGTCAGATGTCGCATCCCCACCATGCCAACTCTCTCTCTGGTTCCCCGTTCTCCGTTCGAACTTAACTTGTTGCATTGACAGGCAACTTGGAGTGCGAGTTGCGTTCTCGATTTGCTGCCACCGTGCGCTGCATGTCAAAGATAAGAGCGTGTTGCAAGTGAACTTTTGCCACGGACAGAATGTGACTCCAGTGGTTATTTTTGCAAATTGGATGTAACCCGGGCAGCACTTGCCAAGCGTGCTGACAAGCTGCAACTCCAGCTACAACCGGGAGACAACACGCACATTGCGTCCCCTACACAGCCCGACCACAATATAAATAGCACTGATTTGTGCTCACACAAATGCGAGCGGGACTTGTCTGCTACTATCTGCGACTTGCTGGCAGTCCAAAAGTTAAGCCCAACCAACCATACAACCCATTTGTTTATTATGAAAATACATGGGGACGGACGGGGGAGCGGAAAGGGTAACTTTATCTTACTGTTGTTGTTGCTGCCCACAAAAACCTTAAACTGATGACACACTTCACGTGGAGGTGGTTTTTGCCTCCGGCCCGCTCAAAGCTGGGTCCTGTTTCGGAGCTGCATTTCCGCCTGAATGGCGTTTCTGCTCGAAGCAACTAACTGCCTGCCTGTTGGAGTGTGGAGTGCAGAGTGTGGGGGGTTGGGTGTTGGGGGTGACTGGTTTCAGCAAGCACAAGTATGTCACTGAGCGGGAGGCCCAACCACGTATGTGAGCGCCGTACTTAACGTTTTAAAACTCTGCTCGGTACATGGCACACTATATTGACTTTGATGCATAAAAAGCTTTTCTGGATACTCCAATACACTGGGGGTGGACTCTTTATTACAGCCCTGTGAAATGAAGCCCTTCAGTGTGCTTGTGTGTGGGTGTGTGTGTATGCCAGCTTGTATGTGTTGGTTTACTTAAAATATACCAGAACAAGGAAACGGGTTAAAATCATTCAACAAACGAGTGACAGTACTACGAGGATACTTTGATAGCCTGAGCTTTGTCAGCAAGGTCCTCTTCATCGTCAACCTCCTTCGTCGGCGACTGCTATTTCGAGTCAAACAAATCGCAAAAGTCCTGCAGGAAGCGCTTCAAGCTCTCCATGCGGCTGTGCAGCTGAGTAAAGCTGCGCTCATCAAAGATTTTCAGGCGAACACGATCCTCAGTTTCCTTTGTCATTGAGGCGCGCTCAGCGTACTCGATGCGCTGTGTCACCATCCTGTTAGTGTGACGACTACAGCAGTTCACAAAGTTAACCATGTCCTTGATCAAGCTCTGGGCCAAGAGGTAACGGCAAAACTGGTGATGCTTATCGCCTGGTGAAGCTGTGATGGCAAATTCGTCTGCTGATTGACTTTTCTTGTAGTAGTCGATAACACAGGCCTGCAACTTGACTCCAATGGTCTGCAGCTCATCGGTTAAGCCTTTCAGAGCGCTCTGCGTTAGGTGCAGGAGACCCTTTCAAGGTTGAACGGAATATTGTATAACATATAATATATTTTTGTTGTCCAACCAAACTCACATTCATTTCGGTCATATAGTGCATTTGCGAGTAGATGCGATAATCTGGCCACCAATCTTCGGCAGCCTCAATATCATCGGTGTTCTGAGCTTCAGATACCATGTGCGTGGTGATTATTTTGAGCAGCATTTCAAGCCGTGGCTTCATAAGCTCCCTGATCAGGCTGTGCACTTCGGGACTCACATATAATGGGGGAAGCTTTGGAGCCTTCTGCTCGAGCTGATTACATTGGATTTTAGTGGCAGGCATTATAAAAATATATATTAATAATATATACCATTCGATATGTGCTATTACGAGTGGATTTTAGTAAAAATTTGTATTTGTCTCAGTTGAAATTGGACCGTGACACGTAGATGACGGGCAACTGAGAAAAATGTAGCTAAACAAGTAAAATTGCTCATGTCAGGAGCACCCGGCTTGGATATACACTTAATCCATGGCTATATTGACTCGCCTGTTGATCCTGGTCAAGTATATATATGCCCTATGGGGTCACAGATGCCGAAAATTTTTTACATGAATTTGGACCAAAAATTTTATTTTTAACCTGAAATGTAGAATTAATTTAGACAACGAGCCATGAATAAAAAGACAATCCTTAAGAAAATCGGTTGAGTTTTGGCAAAGTTACGACTGGGGAAAGTTGAGACTTATCCTTATATGGGAACACTAGGGTATATATTCAAAAATTTTTTACATGAATTTGGACCAACAATTTTATTTTTAACCTGAAATGTAGAATTAATGTAGACAACAAGCCATGAATAAAAAGACCATCCTTATGAAAATCGGTTGAGTTTTGGCAAAGTTACGACTGGGGAAAGTTGGGACTTATTCTTATATGGGAACACTAGGGTATATATACGAAAATTTTTTACATGAATTTGGACCAAAAATTTTATTTTTAACCTGAAGTGTAGAATTAATTTAGACAACGAGCCATGAATAAAAAGACCATCCTTATGAAAATCGGTTGAGTTTTGGCAAAGTTACGACTGGGGAAAGTTGAGACTTATCCTTATATGGGAACACAAGGGTATATATTCGAAAATTTTTTACATGAATGTGGACCAACAATTTTATGTTTAACCTGAAATGTAGAATTAATTTAGACAACAAGCCATGAATAAAAAGACCAACCTTATGAAAATCGGTTGAGTTTTGGCAAAGTTACGACTGGGGAAAGTTGAGACCTATTTTTATATGGGAACAATAAGGTATATATTCGATAATTTTTTACATGAATTTGGACCAAAAATTTTATTTTTAAACTGAAATGTAGAATTCATTTAGACACCGAACCATGAACAAAAAGACCTTCCTTATGAAAATCGGTTGAGTTTTGGCAAAGTTACGACTGGGGAAAGCTGAGACCTATCCTTATATGGGAACACATTCATTC
>SCDY01001555.1:0-26919 GCA_004143825.1 Drosophila micromelanica
AACACTTTATCTGACGCGGGTACACACGAGTATATATCCAAAATTTCAAGTCTCTAGCTTCAATAGCGGCGAAAATAATTGCGTTCATACGGACAGACGAACAGACGGACATCAAGACGGACATTGCACAAAACCAATATACTCTTTCACTTCGTGAACGAGTATAATACAAATTTAATGCTTTGATAGAAATAAAGTTGCTTGACATTTCCTAAGAAGGCTGTTAATAATAAAACAATAAATACAATTGAAATAATAATAAATAATAGATTTATAAGCCAATATTCCAATAAATTCGTAAATATATTTAAGTAAATAAAAATAATGTAGGGTTTTATGTAGATGTACATTAAGTAAATATATAGTAAAGGCTATTTGCCATTTTAACTTTTAAACAAATCCGCATTTTGTTTGCCTGCATAGCTAAGAACATAACATATGCTTTTCAAAATTCGTTGTACCCTAAGCAAGAGTATAAAGAAGGAAGTCAATTGTTGAGCAGTAGGTGGGAGTGGCACTGGGCGAAAGAGTCACGGCAAAATCAATTGAAAGCAAATTATAGTTGCTGCAGTTAGATAAGCAATGGAGCAATTGCCCAACCCCTCCGCCCGGCCCCAATTCAATTCCCCATCCGAAGTCGAAGTCCGGATCCCATCAGCCCATCAAACCCCCGCAAATGGCAAACCAGCTGAGTTATGGGCCAAGTGTGAAATGGAAGCCGGACAAGTTCTTCTTCTTTTTGCTGCTGCCTTTTTTTTTCTTTGCAGATAAAGTGACGGCCCGAGGCGGCAGGACAATTTAGCTGAGCAAAGGACAACAACTTTTTGGGACAATTTGCCAGTGCAACGAGAAATCTGAGCGTGCGCCCGCAAGCCAAAGGCCAATACAAAGGAGGAGGACAATGGCTGGTGGGGAGGGGGATGGGAGGGGGAATTGCGGGGCAGTCTAAGAAATCGAGCTGAAATCTGATGATGAGCTGCATTTGTAATTATGCCAGGCAATTAAACGATTAAGCCAAGCGCCAAATGGAGCACGAGCTGCGAGTCTGGGCGTGAATAAAGGGCGGCCGGACGGGATGTGTTGGGAAAGTATCAAGGATTTAAAAGGTGAAAGCTGTAACTAATTGAAGTGAAACTCGGTATAGGAAAAATACAAGAATAAAAGGGAGTAACATGAAGAGCAAAAAATGCAGCCGAGAATGGAGCCGAGTTAGAAAAAGAAATGGAATAATTGCTATAAATACGAAGAAGAAAAGCTTGGTATCAAAAATAAGTGCTAGAAAATAACTAGATCCTGAAGAAGACAAAATTAAGGAAAATAAAAACTATATAGTTACAAACTGAAAAACTAAAACTAAAGTTAAATAAAAAATCGATTAATCGATTAAACCAAAGATAGTCTGATTTTTCAAATTTAAAAAAAAAAAATTTTTTTTTTGTTGTATTCCTATTATCTGAAAATGAAAAGAACCCGAAAAGATTCGATTAGGCGTAAAAATTAAAAAAAATATATTAATGGAAAATTAATAAAATGTTGAATAATTTAATTCATAATTAAACAAGAACAAGCAACCTTGAATAACCATAGGAAAATCAACATTATATATAGGCCACTTCAAGCCATCTTTGATTTGGGGTTTAACCACAATTGTGTAAAGTTGTAGTTTGTGGTTAACTCAAGAATCCTTTAGACCCTAGCAATTGCTTTGTTATGTCTGTGGTAAATAGTCACACACTATCCTCCTCCTCACTCAATAACCCTGCCGCCTCTGGTCAAGCCCACGCTTTGGTTAACTCCCTCTCCCCTTTACCTTGTCTGACCAATTCAAAGCAAGACAGTTGGAGAGGCAAATGGACAGGCAGACAGAAAGGACATTAGAAGCTAAAAGTCCAGCGTTTCGTGAAGGATCAAGCAAAAACTTTCATTTATGTGCAACGCACGGCCATAAAACTTTTTCGGCTAGGAAAGGAGGAGAGTTGAGGGTTGTCCAGACCGAAAAAGTCGGAAGTTCTGAAAGTGCGAGTGTTTGTTGCTCTATGACAGGCTCGGGGAGAGGGGTGCTTTAGTACTGTTGCAGATGCAGCTGGCAAACATATTTGGCAATGCGGAAACGGAAATATTCGCACCATGCCGAGACAACAACTATAACAGCAGCAGCAGAAACAACAAAAAGAACTTTGGGCCATTTCAACGGCTGACAAGAGCGTACAACTCTTAACCCCCCCTCGACCAACCCCTCAATCACAAACTCAATGCTGGACCACTCACAGTTTGTCAGTACTTTTGCAGGTTTGTCAGTTCCCCGTCTGTGCCCGCGTCTTCTCTTCATTCACACTGTTTCAAGTATTGCCACACGCTTCGCTTCCTATCTCAAATCAACTCAGCCCAACCCAACCCAACCCAACCCAAGCCAACTCATCTCATCTCATCTCGTATCATTTCTCCTTTATTTTATTTTTATTTTTTTATACATATTTCTAAATGCATTTTTGTTGTTCAATTTCCAACAGCGTCTGCAATTTTATTTGCAGTTTCCCTTTGGAGCCACCCAGTGCCCAGTTCTTCTGATTCTTTGCTTTTGCAATTTTTGCTTACGTTTAAATACCCTGTACTTATGTAATGCTTATTAAATGGATATTATAATCCGCTCAATAGGTTTATTTTATTACAAATAAGATGTTTTAAGTATATAATAATTTTTCTTTTAAGATTAAAGCAGATTTAATATTTTTAGATTATTTAAAGCTTCACTCATATAAATCAAATATTAAAATTAATGTTTTTTTAAATTGCTAAGCGGCCTCCAAAATAAAAAAAAAGTGAATTTCCAATGCAGATTTCATTATAAAAATGTGAACACTGTAGCAACTAGATTTTTGGTTTTGAAATTTTAAAGTTTAAATTAAAATGTTACAATAACCCCTTTCCTTAATTACAAGAGTAAAGAAATATAAAACATAAATAAATTATATATATTTATAAAAACAAATAAATTTTCGGATTTGAACTCAACTAAAGGATATTTGTTTTTTCAGCATTTTCTATTTTGACATAGCCACTTAGTTTTTTCTTTCTTGCAAGGCAATACGATAAGCAAAGTTTTCAGGCACGGTTTGCGGTTGAAATTGTTAGATATTTGAATCTAATTAGGATATAATGACACTTTTTCAACTCTCTACCGGTTGCCTTTTTAGTATTCACTAGCTTTCTCGGTCTCTCCTTCGACTCCGTTTTTTTTTGTCTGCGCAGTTTATCTCAATTTTTGAGCAAGTTTTTGTGCAACTGTTTTAAAAATGGGGGCAAAATGCTTTCTTTCAATTCAAGAATATTTTTGTGCAGCTTATTTGTATTTGAAGTTTGGCGCATTGTCATGCAAATTCATTTTTTGTGCCCAATAATTACATATAAACAAAATGAGAAACCGTTTGCTAAAAGAAAGGAAATAACTGCCAGCCATCAATAAAATGCAAAAACTTGGCCAACAACCTTGGCTGTCGCCCACTGTCAAGTGAAATGCATGAAAGGAAACCGCCTGCTGCGCCAGGGTTGCCATTATCACAGCAAATGGCTCGGGCGGGCAAAAAATAAAAATGGAATAATTTAATTAGAAATTGCCACTGCTGTCGCATTGGACAACAAAAGCGCGCCAAATTGGCTGCCAAGCACTGACAAAGACAGAAACAGACAGAGAGAGAGAGAGAGGGAGAGAGGGAGAGAGAGAGTGGCCCAAAAAGAGTTGCCCCTGTCACTTATTATTGTTGTTGTTGCTTATGTTGCTGCTGTGACTGACGCATGCGAAAATTTCCGCATTGCAAAAACTGATTGGTGAGGGGGCAGGCGGAACTGGCAGAAAAAAGGCGACAGCTGCTCTGACGGCCTCCAAAGTAGAAGGAGTAGAACCTGATTCGGAGAGAGAGCGAGAAATAGAGTGATAGAGGGAGAGGGAGCATCAAATGCAAACACTTTTCGCGTGTAGCGTAATTTAATTAAATTTGCTACATTTTCAGCAGAAGCACTTAAAACATTTCAAAGCAAATGATGCAATGCAAAAATTAAGTAAATGAGCAAAAGAAATTATGGCAAATCAATTAGATAGGTTACAAAAGATCTTTTTTCAAAAATAAAAGTGTTTCCTATTCAAATTATGAAAGATAAATAAATTTCGGATGACAATATATATATAATATATTATCAAAAATTTAATTTAAAAATATTTAAAATTATTTAATTGGTACGTGCTCATTGCTAATAGTTATGAATTGATTTTTTGATTTTAACTCATAAATATAAATTAAGAAAATAATGTCAAACTTTCAAAGAATATAACCTGCATGGACTTGTGCATGTCTTAAAATTCGATTTTGAAACGGAACTCTTCATATGTAAAGTGACTTGAAATCAATTGAAATTTTCGGTGACCTTAAACAATTATAAAAAGCATTTCATAAAAAAAATATTTTAAATAAATTGACCTTAAAAATAATCTAAATCTCTTTTATGGTCACGATTTCAAAAAGCCATAGGATTCTGAAATTTAACTACTTAAGTCTCGACTCTATATAAAACGTTAAACTAGACAAAAAGTTGATATATTTGTGGATTAAATATCTTTAAAGTTTCGAAATAAAATGTAAAATATTATATTCGTACAACTCTGAAAGCCAATCTAAATTTCTAGTACCAGTTTTCAAATTAAAAGAAATACATATCTCAAGAGAAATAAAAATGTGTGCTGTAAATGCAAAATAACAAAATTATTATTTAATTTGAAATAAATATATCTTTCCAGATAGTAGATGGAGCTGATGTACTTGGCAGCTATTACTAATAATATTTACTTTCTCCCTCTCCTAAATTGCGATAGTAATAAAATCAAGTTATATGACATTGAAATCCTTTGAAGAAAGGAAACATAAGAAGACGGTGTGAACATATAATTATTTTCCCCAGCTTTAGACGCTAATAATCAACTCTAAACCGAAAATAAAGAAGAGAAGACATTTTCAACATTAACAAATGTGTCTCATTAGGGGGCCTTATCAGGCCGAGCACTTGCCGGTGTCTGTCCGCTGCCGTCTGTTGCCAGCACCTACCAGACGTAGGCTAATCCTTTTGATAAGTAGAAAAGTAGCCCATTAAACGGCAGTCGTCGTCAGCATCGGCTGTCGGCTGGGCTCAAAAGGTCAATAAACAATCAACTTGCATTGATTTTCTTTCCGTTTTTTCGTGCCAAGTCAGCCAAACAATTAAGCCCAACAATTCGGTGTTGGCCCAAGGAATTATGGTGTCACCACGGCCAAAAGGTGACGGCACGACACACAATACACATACAAATAAAACAAAAAAAACCCTACCCCACTTGGCTGCTTAGCGTGGTGACAAATGATAGGCCCACGAAAAGAAGAAGACGAAGAAGAAGAAGAGGAGAAAAACTGCTGACTTGGTAGCTGGCCGTTCTAATGTCTCATGTGTAATCCTTTAACCTGCCGCCGAGAAGACAACTCAATTTTTGGGTCAAAGCGCGCCGAATTCGACAGTTGGCCAAGCATAATGGAACGCCTCGATTGAGACATTGCGGCGGGTTTCGAGTCGGCGTTTATCACAGTTGACAACAGGTAGACAAGCGGCCACAAGGGCAACCTCAAAGGACACTTTTATGTCTCAATGCACAGAGCAAATACACAAAGCAAATAGAAAGCAAAATTAGAAGCAAAAGAAAAACTATTGTGCAATTGGCACAATTAAACATTGCGGCGGCATCAACTTCTTGAGGTTTCTGCAGAAAACTGGGCCAAGTTTTCGGTTTGCGGCGCAAACTTCAAAGCGAAATCTGTTGCCAATTGTTTGATTGTTTGGCACAAATGTTTATGCTTGACTGCGAAACAAAACCAGATCCCACATCCCAGCAGCGGCATTAGTTGAATCAACATGAAACAATCTGGCGGTGAGTTTAGCAAATGGTATGAAATATTGGCAGGTCCTGGGAAACGCAACAATGTGCGCAAAATATTTTTAGCCAGGCGGAAAAACCGCGAGAACAGAAACCAAGGCCCTAGGCTATGGGCCACGACCACGCTCAGGTCATGTCATGCCGCACGGTGTCGTGTGAAATGCAAAACTCGCGTTGAAAAATGCGCCAAGAAATAATTAAAATTGATATGCCCGAGTGTCCGTGGAGTCGAGCTGCGCTTGAGTCCACGCTGCCACGGCAGGCATCGCGCACAGTATCCGGCCAAATATTTTGACAGACATTTTCAAAAACTAAAATGCCGCATGCCAGGCACAGGCCAGCAGCTCAAAGCTCGAGCTGGGGCATGAAGAGTTGCTCACTTGTGGCGTAATTTGATTAAAATTGCCACGGAAAGACCAGCAACAACAATAAAAAGACGATGGAGGGCACAACAACAAGAAAATCATATAACCATGCAGTCTCCGGGCGTGCGTTGAGGTTTCAGCTTTGGTTTGAGTTCGGGTTCGGGTTTGGTTTCCGCTCTCAGATGTGGCCTCAACATTTTCCTTTGCCGCCTTTGAGAATTTAACGCGATTCGTCAACCGCAACGCCAGGCAGCAAAATTCAAGCGCTGCTTTTATTCTAGTTACGCTAAGAAAGGAGGTGGACAAACATTTATTTTATATATATCAATAACGCTGAAATAAATTGACATAGAAGATACAAGAAATTGGAGAAATCAGACATATATTAATAATATAATATAATATAATAAAATATAAATATCATATGTAATATATATAATTTAAATTCAAGTAGCTTATTTAAAATTCAAAGCAAAATATCTCAACGGTATAAATACTTTTTTTATAAAATTGTATTATAAGTGGTGGTATTATAAATTTGTTTTGAAAACACTCAATTTTGTGAAAATACTTTATGAAAATTGAAGTGCTTTTTTTATCGTTTTTGCCTTATCATTATTTTAATAAACAAAATATATCCCTTAAAACCCCAGTTCTAAACTATGTTGAAACCATTTTAAAAACTTCTTTTGGGAATTTATCTGAATGCAAAATTGAAAACATATCCTCAGGCAGCAAATAAAATATTAAATTGATTTACACTCACAACAGTTGTAAATTTGTATCAGAAAGTCAGCTTTATTTTTTTATGATGCATAATTACACCCTTTTGGCTGAATCAGTTAAGACAGCCCGGCCATAAAGACAGCTCCCCCGGGCGTTGCCAGTTGGGTGTGTGTGTGCTATAAAAATGCGTTGGATTTAGTTTGATTTTAATAGGTTCGTGTTTAAATATATCTTTAAGATATATATAAAGAGATTTTGGGCAGCTGTCGTGTCTTTTAAGTGGCACTATATGCATTCGGTAGGGAAACACCCACCTCGGCGACCTTGTCAACTCAGCGGCACCGCAACAAATTAATTGTCCAAATCGGATTTTATGCACCACTCAAATTAGACGCAAATTGTGCACAACTCTAGACCAAAAGATTGAGCTGCTTAACCGCAGCAGGATATTTGGGTACTCGGTACTCGCTGCTTGACTCTGGTTTAAGGATATGCGAAATGTCCTTGGCAGTACCTGTGAATGCAACAGTTTACACTTCATTATCGCAGGTCAACCGATGCCATTAGCAGCACATTAGACGCACTGCAAGTCCACCACCAACTGCACCACTGCACCGCAGGATTGCTGCACACTAAAACCAAAACTCACAACATGGCTTAACCTAGCGAATTTTCAAGAGCTGTGCACATAGCTCAACTTCACTTAGCATTGTGGTATTTGCCCAAGAACTGGGCTTAATAAACAAGACCTAAGCCTGGCCCAAGCCCACAAATGCTTACGACTTAACCGGAATAGAAGACCTTAAAACGCTAATCGGTTTCATTAGGGACTAACTGGTTAAAGCAGAACTGGATTATGTCCTTTAATACAATACGTTTAAAAATAATTATTTTATTGGTTTAAGAGACAAATTTATATTTATAGTTTTATTATATTTTTCATACAAAAATTCAATTTGGAACACCCACAAACCGATTTTAATGTTTGATAGCATTTTGGTCATGATTTTTCATTTAGATCGATTCTACTTTTAAATCAATGCATTTTTGAAAATAAAATTTTTTTTTTCGAAACTGAAGCGATTTTAATGTTTGACGGTATCATTATTATTTACTATCATCGATTTTACATTTAAAATCAATATACATATTTCTGAAAAAATGTTTTTGATTATTTTGCAAAAAAAAAAAACATTTTTCCTGATGGGATTTCCTGAAATTTCCCATTTCATTATTATGTGCGCAGTTTTAAACAACTTCCAGACAAATTCATCTCTGTTCACTTTACCAACTATTACCAAATATAACCTCACTTTGTAGTTTGTTAAATTATAAATGGTCTCACAGGGCGCCCACATACATCTATATAGATAGTAAGCGAAACTAACTTGACTGCAGCTAATTGAGATGTTAAGAATGTGAACTATGTTGGTAGCATAGCTAACTGAAACACGCAAAGTGAGGTTAGGTTAGGTTAGTTTAGTTCCCGACACGCAAACATAACACCAGAGTTGAAAAGTGGAAGATACGCTGCCCCATTGCGGCACATGACAACTGAGAAATTGAGTTGAGATATTAAGAGATTCCAGGAAAATGACTTTAAGAAAAAACCAAAAAAAAAATAAGAAAAGTTCTCCATATAAACTGATCCAGCAGCATAAGATTTTCCTTTGACACGAATAACAACATCGACCTTAACGCATTGAATCCGAATAGATCTCGTTGCGATCAACAATGCACGCTTTAATGACTAATTATAGACGGGACGCTAGCTGCATGTCACGCTATGATGAGTTGTCATAAAATCGCCTCAGAGATAGACGGAGAGGGACTCTGGTTTAGGGTCTGTGGCCGTGTCAATGTTGAGGGACAGACGTGTCGTAATTGATTTTTATGGTCTTTGTCATTGTTCAGCCTCGACGAACAAATTCTTCAAAGATCGTAAATCTGCAAAATACACGACGCTCAGTATGAGTTCAGAGTATGTGAATATGAGTGTACTCTGAGCCCAGTTAGTTGCCAATTTGTATGGCTTGGCATTGGTTGCTATCTGCACATTTCTGACCTTGAGCTAAAGCCTTGAAAGACACGGTAGGGAGTAGACTCAGTTGCCAGTTGCTTGGGATGACCGAGCATAAACAAATTATCGACGGTTTGTCAGCCCCGAAACTTTTCACTTTTGGTGTGCTCAGAGTATGATATCATATGGCGTTGCTGTCAGTTGGGCAGTTAATGGCACACCTAAGGTGACAAGGTTAAGCGTCGCTTTCCAGTTGTGTTCACTGTGTTCTACGGTTAGCCAAATTTATGTGGTATTCCAACTGGGCGTTAGTTACGCTGTTCTAACTTGCATGAATTTAAAAACAAATTTTTTTTCGCTACTTTAAAAGAAGGTTAAAGGTTGCCTCTGCTGGGTTTCCATGTATTTTTGGATGGCAAAAAATTTTATTGTTTGGTTCTCTATTTTATCAAGACAATTTCAAAGGCCCGTTGAACTAACCGTTTGGGTGCTTTTAAGACCTGATTGAACTCAGTCAATTTTAAAATGGTAATGAGTATTTTTTGTTTATTAGAATCCATTTATTTTCGAAATTAATTTTTTTTCATACAATTTTTTTAAATTCTTAGGTTTTGATTTTTCTATAAGTTAAAAAAACAAAATGAGTAAAATGAAATATTTAAATTTATCATTTTTCATTTTCATTTTTAATGTGCTTCTCTCCTTCTCTGTCTCACAGTCTTTATTCGATCCTTCCACTCACTCGCTCTATTTGTTTCTCTATCTCTGTAATGTTCACAACATTTTTACCTCTCCCTACTACTCTCTCTCTTACTCACTCCTCTATTTGACCCACTGTATATCAGTTTAAATTTTGAGTTATTGCAATATTAAGCCGGCATTTATTTCAATTCTATCACAGAGCCCACACAATGAACGCTCTTCAAAAACCCGCAAGCATTTGGTCCACGCCAACCATCAATTGTCTTAATTGCAATCCAAGCACCACAACACGCCCCTTCCTCCCTAAACGACCCCACTTCACAACCAGAACTAATAAGTTAACAAAACAAAGCAAAAGTTCAACAGACAATAGACCAAAAAGTGACAGAGATAGCAATACAATCGAATAGTTAGCTGAGAGAGAGAGAATAGAAATATTAAAAATTAACAACAAAAAATAATTTCCCATAAATTCTCGTTAACGTTGCGGCTGTCCCCCCCTCCCCGCTTCTGTACCGTCATCACTCCTCCTGTACCCCCACCTAGGCACACCGCCATGCAATTTTTTGTTGTTCACGCTGCCTAATTAAAAGCAAACAGCGTGTTGTCCATGGCAATAGGAGGATGATCGTCGTCAGACTGGGCTGAGGATGAGCGTTCTTAACTGGCGACATTATCGATAAGCAGACATGCCCTGCCTCCCCTCAGTGCTGCCCCCTTCCCCTCATCCAGCGCGTCTGTCGGCGCATCACACAATTTGTCTCATAATCAAATATCATTTGTTAATGTCAGGCCTGCGGGCGGGAGGCCTAGACTTTAGGAGGGTGATATTTCCATACATAATATAGATAAACAAACAAGCCATCTCGCTCTCTCTATATATATCTCTCCCTCTCTTCGACTCTCTCTTCTGCTGTAACTTAATATGCATTTTAAATGCATGCGTAAACATTGATAGCATATTGATGTTGATGAGCCCCAGGCAGAGGCTGATGATAATAATGATAATGATGATCATGATGATGGTCATGATGATGTTGCAACTACCACTGACCACTGATAAGCAGCAGCCGCGGTCTCTACTCCGAACAAAAAGTGATGATGAAAACAAATGAAATGCAACGCCCTTAATTAAATATTTTTCCCCCTTTTTTTTCGCTCGTGCTGCCTCTTGCCCCCATTGCCGCCCCTTTGCCAAGCACACGTTTCCTGCCGTTTCCGTTGCCGTGAACTGTACTGAAGATCAACGTGGGGAGCGGGGCTAAGTTGGCGTTTTTAATGTCTCAATTTCGGCGGCGTGGAAGTGGGCAAAATGTCTTCATAAAAACCAGGCAACAGAAACGCGTTAAATGAGCGGATCGTTAAAGGGAACTGCGAATCGAGCCAGCTTGCGGTGGATTGAAGAGCGCAGGGGGAGGGAGGAATGCATGCCCTGCTCCAAGCTCAAGTTCGGATTTTTTGGTTTTTTTTTTTGTTGGGGCTGGTTTTGACTTGCCTCTGGCCAGAGGCAACAACAAGCTATGGAGGCTGCTTGTTTTAGGGACACCGCACAGTGGGACGAACTTATATAGCAAGCACTTTATTAAATTACAAAATCCAAGTTTGGTCTTTTTGTTCATGGTTCGGTGTCTAGATAAATTCTACATTTCAGTCTAAAAATAAAATTTTTGGTCCAAATTCAAGTCGAAAATTTTTGAATATATACCCTACGTCTCAACTTTACCCAGTCGTAACTTTGCCAAAACTCAACCGATTTTGTCGAGGATGGTCTTTTTGTTCATAGTTCGGTGTCTAGATGAATTCTACATTTCAGTCTAAAAATAAAATTTTTGGTCCAAATTCATGTTAAAAATTTTTGAATATATACCCTACATCTCAACTTTACCCAGTCGTAACTTTGCCAAAACTCAACCGATTTTGATGAAAATTTTTGTTCATGGTTCGGTGTCTAAATGAATTCTGTATTTCAGTTTAAATATAAAATTTTTGGTCTAAATTCAAGTCGAAAATTTAGGTCTCTAGGTCTCAAATTTACCCAGTCGTAACTTTGCCAAAACTCAACCGATTTTGACGAGGATGGTCTTTTTGTTCATGGTTCGATGTCTAGATGAATTCTACATTTCAGCTTAAAAATAAAATTTTTGGTCAAAATTCATGTTAAAAATTTGTGAATATGTACCCTAGAGATCCCTTATAAGGATAGGTCTCAACTTTATACAGCCGTAGCTTTGCCGAAACTCAACCGATTTTCATAAGGAAAAATAAAATAAATAAAATCAATTAATATCGATAATAAAAAAAAGGAAAGAGTTATCGATCATTTAAAATAAACTTGATCTGCGTATGATATATACGAACGGAATGATTCCAAGATCAGCTTTCTAGCTGTTGTGGTCTCTGAATTCGACGCGCGCATACAGACAGACAGACAGATGGACATGGCTAAATCGACTCGGCTAGTGCTCATGATCAAGAATATATCTACTTTATGGGGTCGGAGATGCTTCCTTTTGCCTGTTACATACATTTGCAGAAAACCCTTTTTACTAAATCCACAAGTTTTTAACTAATTTCATTTCTCGCTACCTGTATGTAAACTGCAGACAAATCAATCGTGCGACACTGTGCATACTACATCCATCATTGCTCTGATGCAACAAGCCCTGCAACAAAAAAAATTAACAACAGCATAAAAGAGACTCCAAAAAGCGCAACGGTGTGCGGCAGGCGAAGCAATAAACGAAGCCCCCACACAGCACACGACGCCAGCGAAGACGTCACGAAGCAGCAGCCAAAAACAGCAGCAACAACAACAACAACATAAACTGCAACTAACAAAAACAACTCTCATCACATTGCTTTGGCAAGTTTTTGTGACTGTTGCAACAGTTGCTGCCGCTCATTTTAGCCGCTTTGCTGCTGATCTTATCGGCAATTTGTCATGCAAAAATTTACTGCCGCAGAGTCACGGTCAGAGCGAGGGTGGTGGAGCGGGTTTGGTGTGCCAATGTTTATAATAAACAAAAAAAAAAACAACAGAAATAAAACGAAAGAAAAAAGAAAATTGTTGCTCGTGTGGCTGCTGTGCGGTTTGATTTTATTGGGCGGCTTCAAAGCGCTCGCACAGGATGTGCGCTGCTGCTGCCGCCTCTTCTTCTTCTTTAACGCTGCCCCAACCCAACTCTTACTCTCTCTCTCGCTCTCTCTCTCTGTGTTGGGGAAAGAGCCGCGCCAGATCAACTCACAGCACAAAAAAATAACAGCACAGAAAATGTGTCGATTAATGCGCTCCAGATGCTGCGGCAGCGCTCATCAGGAACAGAGAAGGAGCGGGGGGTATGGGCACAGAGTTGGGTACTGGGACAGAGATGACGACGTTGGAGCTGGCTGGAATGTGCCTTTGATTTGTTGGCGTCGAAACATGCCGCAAGTTCAACTTCTGTTTTTTTTTCGCTTATTTTTTAAACCATATAGGGGCATGTGGCGCAAGGGAGGCGAGTTAGGCCGGGGGTGAAAGGGGCGCATTGGAAGCGGGTGGCTGACACTGATGAATGTCAGTCGTTTGTCAAAACTCAATGGAAAACCGACTCAAATGCAACAATAAGTGGTGGGGGCGGGGACGGGTGTAAGTTGGGGGGCTGTAGATGACTGGAGCGGGACAAAAAGTGGTTTGGGGTGCGCTGTAAGTTGAACACGAAATTAAAACAGTGACAACAAGTACGAACGTTATAATGGTCGGGTGTAACCGACTGTGCAATGCTCGTGCACAGCAGAATAAGAACTTAAAACATTCGTGAATGGTTTTGTAATAATTGTATTTTTGTAATAATTATAATTTTACAGATATATTCATTTAATTGATTTGAAATTCCAAAATGCTATGCAAAGAGGCCATCAGTTCTCTGGCTACAGAAATTTCATTGAGACAGCTTTAAAACTAACTGATAACATCACATCATAATTCGAACACTATCTGACGAGGGCATAAAGAAGGGTATTTGTATATTCCAAGTTTAAATTTTTAAACATTGCTCAAAACCAATATACTCCCTTCGCTTCTAATATATGGAAGCGAGCGCCCAGTTTCCAGCACACACGCACACACACACACACGTCGCCAGGGGAACTCGGGTCTGGTTCTCGCCAGCGTGTGTCAATGAATGACGCCAGCAGCGGCGCCGCGGGCTTCGCTGGACACCTTTGGGGCTTGTCAGTGCTCGTAATTGTGCAACTGTTGAGGTGTTGTGGGCGCTTTGAAGTGCGAGCGGGTCCCGACTTAAAATTGGGTGTGTGTGTGTGTGTGTGTGTGTGTGTGTGCGGTGTGTGCGGTGTGTACTCTGTGCACTGCTTGTGTGTGGCATTCAATCTAATTTGTGCCCCAGTCACAATGAAATATTATTCAATGCTCATTCAGTAGCTGCTAACACTTCCCGGTGGCCAATTGACAGCCCCAAGGCGACTTATGCTTATCGTATAGAAATCAAATCTATTTTTAGCAGCCAGTTTCTAACGTTCAAGTGTCAAAAAATACATTTTTATTTGCTGCTCGTAAAAATCTTCAATAGACATCAAAATATATAGAATATAATAAATCTGTACAACTTATTCTTATATAAATGTATTTAAATAATCTTGAGAAAACGCCTAACAGAATAATAGAATTTTACCAAAAAATGCTTGTATATAGTTAAGAAAATAAATGTACATATAAATATTCTTTATATAGTTCATATAAATTATAAATTTATAAATTGTATGCACGTTAAAAACGTTGTTTAATAAAACAATACTTATTGTATTAAAAATACTAATTGCAAAATATATTATTTTCGTAACTTCAATAATACATCCTTATTTAATATTATTTTGTCAAGTAATAACTTTAAAAAAAAGTGATAAACTCTAGAAAAATTCAATAACTATTGAATAAAAGAAAAAAAGGGATTTCTGGTGTCTTATAAATTTTGCAGTTGAAATCTCAAGCGAAAACCACTCGAGTCGAGTCCAAGTTGAAACAACTACCTGAACGACTGTTAAAAACCACAAAATAGGAAACACATTATGGTTTTGGATTATAAGAGAAAGCAAACACTCAGCAGTTAGGCATAGCGAACATCCTGATGAAAATCCAATGAAAATACGAAACACTTGAGTTTCCATTTCAAGAACATCAGGCCAAGTGGAAAATGGACCAACAATAGAACCAAAATAAAGACAAGAACAGCAGTTGTTGAAATGAAATCGAAAATATTTAAAATACAATAAAACATCTTTAACCCACACCAGAAAGCAGAAAAGGTATATAGTCATTAAGATAACAATCTGTTGCTGAAAAAACTGAAAAACTAGACGAAAACTGTAACAGAAATTGTCATTAAAAATATGTGTGCGTCGAAAAACAAAACAAAACAAAACAAAAATTAAATGGACAACATGTGTGCGCAGGATAACAGCAAGAGGACAACCACAAATTCGACAGGACAGCAGTTGTGCTGATGTGTTTACGTTTGCAAGAATTTTAGGGAACCCAAAAAAATACTAAAAACTCACACAAAATTTAAATTAAAAAGGAAAACATGCTAAAACAAAAAAAAAATAAAAAGTATATATTATTTTATTATTATAATATTTTTTGCTTGGCTGTTAAAACCGCAACAAAAGCCATTAAATTGTTGAACCGTGACGAACCGAAAATTCGCAGATTGAGTGGCAAGTGGCAAGAAGCAGGTAGCTCAAATGGTGGCAGTTGCACATTACCTGCTGCGCTTTGCGGGAACTATGCCTCGTTCTGCTGACTGCATGATTGAGTGGTTAAGTGGTGCGCCCACAGGGCCCAATAGCTAGAACCAGAAACGTTACATTTAGCCGCTTAGGTTACGGTAAATATTATGCCGCAATTAGTTTCGCGCCCCTCTAACGAAATCTACAGTTAAAGAAAGAGATTAAGATATTTTGTAATTTCCAACAAACTTTGTTGAGGTGCAAGTTTATGTTAAATTTTGAACTGTTAGAAAATTAAATAATTTTTTATAATCACAAAATTTGTATAAACAAAAATATACTCTTTATCATATCTAAGAAATGTTGTACTTCTGTTGAAAAATGTTTAAAGCTTATGTTGGGTAAAAATGATTATTTTTAAAATAAAATATTTTTTGAGTAAAATGTTAAACGTGTTTACTTTTTCGCCATGTGTTGAGACCTACAACTGGGACCAAATACATTTTTGCCAAGGCGCGCAAATTGCATTTGCAACACTTAAGAACATTGGTCATAGAAGCAATACGTTGGTCAGTTCTGGGAGGTCCCCGCTGCGTGTCAGCGCGTTGACAGCCGCTGCTGAAATTCAAGACCCAAAACGCAAACGCTTGTCAACACAAGAGGGGGGAGAAAGAGAAGAGACAGATTGATGGCTGTCACAGAAAATTTTGACATAACAAATGTCAATTGGAGGCAAGAGCGGAGTTTCCTGTGCAGATAAAGAAACAAAAAGATATAGAGAGGGAGAGAGAGGGAGTGGGTGTAATCTCTACCAAGAGTAAAAGTTAGAGCAGGACAGAAGTTGTTTAGTTAACTCAATGAAACGCAACTAATGTTTGTTTTCATAGATTTTTGTCAACTTGTTTGCCTAAAAAGTAGAGATAAATACAAACGGACCCCATAAGACCCAGAGCCCATAATTTGTAATAGTTTTTTTTGGGGTTGTTAAAACATGTGTCAGTCGCCCAGCAAAGTTCTTGAGAAGCGAAGCTGCTTTCAGTGTTTCCTTATTTCTCATCTTTTCTAACATATTACAAGAAATGTAACAGATTTTTAATGTAAATATAATTGTATAATTATTAATCTGTAGCAGATGCGCAGTGTAGCTAAAAAGGGGACGAAAAATCAAACTTGGGGTAAGAGAGTTGTAGGTAAAGGGAAGTGCATTAAGAATCGTGTCTCAAACATCAAATTGCTGCTCCAAAGGAATGTGACAGTTTGTGAGGTATGAAGGATCAAAATGTCGCGGATTTAAGACGTGGGTTTATTTTCAGATGAATAATTTATTTGAGAGCTATCAAAACAGAAGCAACTGATTGGGGATCGGGGATTTGAGGGCAGCAGCTTTCCAGTTTCTATGATTATTTTTTAACAGATTTGTTTTGCTTTATGATATGGTATTATATTGAACATAACAGTCAATAATAAAAAAATGTATATAAATAAATATAAAATTTGAAAAAAAAGTTTGAAAGTTATACAGTGAATAAGTATAGAAATAAACTTATATACTTATAAATAAGTATAGACAAAATATGTTATTCTGTTATGATTAATTATTTAAAAAATAATAAGAGTGCAGCTGAAAAAATTAGTTTAAACATAATTTTATAATATTTTTAAGTTTATTTAATAATAAATTTTGATTTTAATAGAAAAACAAAGTACATTAAAGGACTTCTCTGTAATACATCACTAGTTTTATATTTTAAGTACAACTTGCAGATAATAGTTTTATCATTTCATAAAAAGATTCCCTTCTTGTTTACTCCTCAATGTATTCTGAACTACAAACGAGTATCATATGATCTGATCTCATACAGCATTTTGATACAGGTCATGCCGTCATCTTTTTCAGAAAAGTAAAAAATAAATGTATTTTTATATATATATTTGTGCATTGCTGGCAGCAGCTGCCAAGAAAGAAACAGCGGTGGCCACGCCCATGTATAACGCCCCACAGACCAATATCTCAATATACAATTCGTGTGCTAATCACGAGAAATTCAAACGAAAACCACAGCCGCAGAACTCGAATGAAGACGAGGAGGTGAAGTCGAATCACGCGCCGTTGGGCAGGCCACAAACAAAAGGATCAGCCAAAAAATTGGATGTTGGTTAGCTGAGGCAACCCCTCCCTCCCTCGCACGCGCAGCGGGGCAGCGGATCGTACGACTGACGATCGGAATTAATTTTGAAACACTTCAAAAGCAGACGACGCCACAGAGTCCACACGCTCCGCAACGGGGATCACTCGAAATAAATTAATTAAATATGCCCAGGCACAAGCTGAGGTTGCGACTGAGTCGGAGGCAGAAGCACAGGCTCAAGCCGAGCGGGCGAGTTGCAGCATCGTTGTGGCAGGCTCCCTGGAGGCAGGCAGACACAGGCTGCAACTTTCAACATTGTTTGCGTCAAATGTTAAAAATTTAGTTGTTAAACCCGAAAAACGAGACGAGAAACTGTCAGGCCCAACAAGTACACCGAAACCTGGCCAAACAAAAAGGCGTCGCAGCTCAGATCAGTCAGCGCCCTCTGCATAGTCCATAATTATGGGTTTAGTCAATGCCCCGCATTTGGCAACCGAAAAAAAAAAAACAAAAAGGTTCCGTCTTCAAGCAGCAACTGAATTTAGACATTAGACGCCTCAACCGCATTGCCACTTATTGCCAATTGAGATACGAAGCAGGAGCTGTAGAGGAGGCTCCTGTTGCCTGGCTGTACCCAAAATTGTTGTTGGCTGCCGCTTGTAATGTTAGCAGGTAGCCGAGTATCATGCACTGTTACCAGTTTTTGCATCTTTGCGGATAACCTGTCATTAGCCCGGCCAGCAGCAAGATGCAACGGCAGCCTTCTGATTGCTGCTGCAGGCGTTGTTGCTTGTTGCTTGCCTCGAAATTGAGACACTTGCAACACACACTTAAACTCACACTCACAGACACACTCGCACACACGCTCACACACTCTGCATGACACCAGAGGGCATTTGTGTGTGTGTGTTGCAACAGCGAACACAACTACAAGAGCAATCTGATGTGTGTTGAGTATGAAAATTGTTCCTCTTCTCTGCATTTCAGCAGTTTCAAATTGGCTTGGACTATTTTATAGTTGTAGAATATAATACAAATAATATAAAATCTGTATATTAGTATTTGAGAAATTCTCTGTTATTTTTTTTGTTTTTATTTGAAGTTCTAATAACTGGTTATATAATTTTTAAATATAATAAGAAATATAATATGCAGTAATTGATTTTTGTTTTTGAAAGCTAAGTCTTATCATCTTATAAAAACTTTTTTAATTTAAGAATTTAAAATATTTTTAAATTTTTATTCTCAATCCCAAATAATACATAAACGAACATACACTACGATATGGAAATTTTACCTCAAATAAGATATTGATAAGAAACTTTTAGTATACTCAGAAATAAGCCTTAAGTCTCATCATTTCTTACTTTAAACATCTAATAACTAAATTATTGAACTACATTGTGTTGTTAACTCTAAGTCAATATATGTGCACATATAAATGCGGTAAATAGTCCAGTTTTGTGATTGAAGAACTTGCATCAAATGCGGCTGCATTGAAGGGAAATTGCCAAACAGCTTCAAAGCAAGGGAATACTGAAAGTACTTGCAACTATTCTGCATGACAGCGGCGTTAAAAGGCAGACATCAAATTGAATGGCCCCAGAGAGCTGGCAGTCAAGTTGGGGCAAGTGGAGCAGGGATGCAGAGATCGTGGACGCAAGAGGCAGCGTAGGCAAACGTGGAAGCTGCTGCCGCCTGCTGCTGCTGCTGCTACTGCTGCTTCTGCTGCTGACTTTTTATGGCTGCGGCTAATAATGCAATTTGCTGCGGCAGCGACTGTGGCTGTGGCTCGCAGCTACTTGAAGTAGAAGTCGCATCATTTGACAAGACATTTATGCGGCACTTGGCGTTGCCATTGCTAAATTAGGCGCAACTGGCAAAGTGGCATCACTTGCAGTAGCAGCAGCAGCCAGTTGCGGTGCCTCTTGCCACAATTTTTCGCAGCGCGTACGGAATTATTCAGTTATGACAAACATTATGCGATGCTTTGCTGCGATTTGATGTGATATATGCGTCATAAGCATTGACAAGTTGGCTTGTGTAATATGCTGTCGTTTGTGGCATGCGGCATGTGGCATGTGGCATGCGGCATCTTTAGTGCTCGCTTAGCCAATTACGTGCCCATTAGCCCAGCTGCAATTGCATTTGCAAACAATTTCTGCGGCCAACCGCAAAATGTTAAGCCAATTGAAACAAATCATTTTGAAAATCTGCAATAAGTTTACAGCTGCAATTTAATTATATGCCTAAAGGCTGATTAATTTATTCAATTATGTAAAAACTGCTGCAAATCCCATCGTTTTATCCGGACCGAATTCATATAAATATGCCTCATTGCGTATTTTGAAGTGTGGGCACAACAACGCATGCTGCAAATTTGAATTCATTAAATTATTCATTTGAATAACTGATTAAATCGGCAGCAGCAAGGCCTAAATCAATGTGGTAAAAGGAAACCGTTCTTCGGTTTATTAAATGCAATTAGAAATTAATTAAATGAAGCAAATTTAACAGTGCACCAAAGAAGCACTCAACAGTTACAAAGTGTAAAAAGGAAAAGTAAATTTATGTACATTTACACAAAGTTTTAAATATTGTTTTAATTTAATTAATTTAACTTTGGTAAATTATGTACAATTAGTAATTAATTAAATAAAGAACATTTAACAGTTCACCAAAGAAGCACTCAACACTAAGAAAATCCAAGGCTTAATTATATATTTATTAAATTGGGTCTACTTTCCATTGCATTTATTACTGTATTTGTTTCCATTTTCTAATTCTCATAATTCTAGTTAACATAACTTTATAAAGTTATATTTTCACACGCCTAAGCCTAGTCTTAAGTCTTAACTCTGGAACTCTTGTTAAGCTCTTTCAATTTACAATAAAAAAAAATAATATCAGTATAAATATTAAGTCTTTGATTTCCAACTGCTTAATAAACTACTTAAATTTCTCAAAAAAAAAAAAAAAACAAGACAAATAGAATATTTTTCCAAGTAATGGGAATAAAGCAAACCCTACTAAACAAAATATTTTATTTACAGTGTTTTCACCCTTTACCTCCGTCCAAACAGACTTCCACTTCTAGTACGGAACGTTAAACCACGATTTTCATTTTCCCATTTTGAATACACTAAAACGTACCCATCAAAGTGTTTCCCATTTCAACAATTTCCCCTTTCACCGGCTGGCTGTGGTAAGTACCCACCTGCAAATCGCTCTCTTTGTACGGTTATTGATCTATTGCCATCGATCCCAAACATTATTCATATCTACGCCCGAGCTGTCGCTGGACCTATGCACGGGTTTCCCACTGCTGACTACAACTTGTTTACAGTATCCAATTACCCCCGATAGAGCTGAGGGCCCCCCGAAGCGGCATATAAACATGTATGTATATATATATATACACACATAAACACAGCGACAGGCGGACCCAAGACAACTGTAACGACATGTCAACAAGTCTCTTGACTGCATTTCAAGGTAATTGCCAGGAGTTGAGACAAGACTTCACCTGACTACCTTCTATAAATTATTGAAAGTGAGTTACGATTCATGTGGAGCCATCGGTCGCAACTCTGGCATCGCGTGTCTGCCTCTCTCGCTCCATCCCCCTCTCTCTTTGTTTTTGTTTTTTTGTTTTTGTTTTTGTGGCGGCATCCAACAATCTCACTTATCTGATCATATGAACTGAACTGAAACTCAACTGGAACTGGACCGTCTTTAAACTCTGCTCAGCCTTATCAGCGCACATCTGGGCATCAATAATGTCTTTGTTTAGCCAGTTGTCATGACAGCGAGGGAGCGGACTGGCGATCGAAGAGCGATCTGAAAAATTCAGTGTTGACACTTGCCATAAAACTTGGCCAAGTCTTTAGGGTTTCTGGGAATGCCTTGCCATGGCGAGCTACTTCTTTGGCAGGTGCTCCCACTCCTTGAAGGGTGGCCAATGTGTCAGCCATAATTTATGAAGTCTATTCTATTCCTTATACCAATCCATACACTCAGAGAAAGGAAACTAAATATAATAAATATATATCACAATTTAAAATAATTTATTTTAAAAAATTCGATATAATTATTATATTTTAAAAAATTTCACACTAATATTCGATCTTTACTAATATGTATATACAGCTTTTGTAATTGCGATTAAAAAAATAATGATGAAGTACATAAAAATTAATATTTAGTTCAAAAGGAATTTGGGCAAAAATCTACAGAGTTTTTGGCTCTCAGTTTTCTCTGAGTGTATTACTGCTCTCTGTTGATCCCATTTTCTGTCTTATTCGTGTCGACATGTTTGTTTACACGCGCTAATTTCGTGCTCATATAGAGATATCTGAAATGCTGCATCTGTATATTTTTTTTTATACCTAAACAAATCTACAGCTAATAATCGTTGGCACCCCCTCCCCGCGCTCTCTTTCGTATGCAAAGCGCCCCCTACAAATGACAGGTTTTTACTCATTGCCCAATCGCGTGTTGTTTTTGTTGTTGGGACTGTTTTTTCGTAGTACTCTGCTTTATTAATTCGGGGATTTGGGGAATTAACTGATAGCTTTGAGTGCCGCATCACACACCCACGCCCCTCCCCCCGCCCACTCGCACAACTCAGTTCCATTTGCTGTTTTGCGTGTTATTTGTTTGCATTTGAAATGGACACGAAATGAATTCGCTTATAAATATGCATAAATGTATGCCGCAAAAACAATTTCTGTACATATTTATTTCCCACTGCACAAACATTGCTGTTTCTTTTTTTCTGTATATCTGGAGAAATACATGATGTTATGTTTATGACGCCTGCTCCTTTGGGAAACTGCAGAGATGAAGCCGACAAAAAAAATATTAATAGGTTCTGGGACTATGGAAAAGGAGAACGAAAAAATTCGTTACCAAATTATCAACTGCAATAAAGAATACTTTTGAAATGAATAAAATAATCAAATGGGATGTTGGTTTGGGTTATTTAGTTATTCAGTGAGCATGCCAGCACGTTTGCTCCATAAACCAAGTTCTAGTTAAAGTACAACAAGATGTATAAATATATATGAGGCGGACTAGCCCATGCGCATATCAATTTTGGGATAATAACCCAGGCTTCATAGCACTGACATATTTATAACCCCGTACTTCCTGTTGACACGGCGCCAATTCATATATATATTATAAAAATTAAACCAAAAAAAAGAAAGAGGGAAAACACAAAACAACTGTCTAAATTAAATAAACAAAGGATGCGACCAAGTGACAGGGCTACCGATCGATCTGGCCAATCGAAAACGTAGCAAACGTAATGCTGATCGTTTAGATAAGAACCGAAACAGAAACTGAAACTCAAACCCAGGCCCAAGACTGAGTCAACTTCATTCAGTTTAAATTGTCAAACGTTTGAGGTACAAAAGGTGAAGAAGAACCAGTTATATTCGAAATGCCGAACACTAAATACCCTTACCTTATTAGCATGTTGATTCAATATATTATTACATACATATAAACAATTATTTCTATATTTTGACATTTTCTATAAATTGATTGACATTTAAAATCCCTGCACCAAATAAACTAAAAGCTGAGTTTATATTTATATATTATAAATTTATATTTATTGATAGTGATTAGGCATATACTTTGTTGGGTCGTATATTTCGTAGGGTATTATAAAAGAGAGAGCGAGAGGGCAACCGCCAGTCAGTTGGCGAACAAAAGGAATTTATGACTTGTGTCACTTTCAGCACCATCAACTCGTAACTCAGACGCGCCGGGCTGAATTCCACGTATGCGCGCTTGAAAATTAAGATACAAACATGCTCAAGGAGCAGCAGGCAAAAGGAAGAAGATCGCATCGCCTCTACATACATGGATGATTGTTTCGAGGCAGCCAATGCAGGCAGCACACAGCGAGCGATCCCGGGTCCAATGCGAGCCAGCTCCCTGGCTGGCGACACACTTGTGCTGCGAGCCCGCAATCGCTCAAGCGTTCAGGCTGACCCCCGACCACGTTGCGCCTCCTTCAGTTGCTACAGTTCCTGCTGCTGCTGCTGCCAGGTCTTTGAGATAAGTGCGTGGCGATAAGCGCGGCAGACGACAGACGACAACAAGCGACAAACGACAAACGACAAACGTTTCATTCGCCTGCGACTGCGCCTGCGCAAAATGCCTGAGCACAGGAGCTGGCATGCGGCTAAAGTGGCAAAAACCAGAGGGGCTGTGTTCGAGCCGTGCAAGCAGCCTGAACAATTGCACACCTAAATGGCTGCGTGTAACGCACTTGGCCAACAACATGCCAAAGGCGCCTACTGACCAAATAAAAGAGGCGTTGTTTGTCAAGGGGGTTTTTTTTGTGAGGTGTTTTAGGGAATGATATGAAAGTGTTACAATACTTCATTCCAAATTAATCAACAGATATTCGAGTGACTCTAATCCGAGTATATATGTTCTATAAGCTCAATAAACATTTTTCCAGTTATTACAATTTTTTAACAGTACCTCTTTGAAATCCTACAAGAATCCTTTTATATTACAAAACAACAAATAAATACTGTTTAATCTAATCTGAAGAATCCTCCATATCTGTGCTCCTTTTTAGCTACACCACTGCTTGTCTATCAACAGAGTCATTCAACACGATAAGAAAATATCTTAAAGGATTTTTAATTGCTTTCAAGTGGCCGAACGATCCATTCCTTAAGTGAAACACACTTTCAAAATACTTGCATAAAGTTGTAAGGTTGTTGACAATGCCTCTAGATAGAAACAGCGACAGAGAGAGGGTGAGAGGAACTCTGACAAGCATTATGTCCTACCAGTGTTGCCACTGCATCCACTTCAAGGCAAATGGCTTAATGAACTCCTTATTGTCGAGGCGGCAACATTCATTGGCCACATTCCACTGCACCTGGCGGCGCATTCTTCAAGTTCTGCAGACAAATCGGGCACTTAGGAGTGAAATACTTATGCTTATCGAGTTTTGTCTGAATGATAATTATCATTAGGGGACTAATTGCATCGATTATCTAACAGTTTAGCGATAATGATAAGCGAGTAGATGGATGATTTTGTTAAGTGGATTACGTCAAATATGAATGTTCCCCTTGACATACACATATGAATATCATTTATATCGATGCAATCAATTAATGTCAAGCGATGCCCGCATCAACTACTTCCTCCCACACCCACTAAACCAACATCAAATAGTCATCGAATTGTTGTTGTACATATGTAGATATAGCTAATTCTATATAAATAAAATCGCCCGTTTAAAAGCCCACATTCATTTATTAATGTCCAAACATTCAGCGTACATTTATGCATATTATTTGCACAAGCTTCAATTCCATTTGATAAATATTCAATTATGTGCAATTCACCGTAACCCAAAATTATATATGTATATATACCATGTTTACATTATTTTTAGCGTAGATAATTATGCAAAATCAGAGAATATTAGAGAGCGTATATTTGAGAGGGGATTTGACTAAAAGGCTATCTAATGCCCTGTATTCTATATGGATAATTTTTTTAATTACTAAAAATATGTATTAATATCAGAATATACCAATGAATAGGTTGAATGGAAATAAATATACCAAGTATAAAAATAGATTTTCTAATTTAAGATCAAAGAAACTATTGAAAATAAATAAACAAATATGTACTTTAGATAATTGAACAAATAAAACTTTATAGGCTTGCAAGTATTGCTAGACTCTTTTATAAATTTTCAATCAAATTTTCAATTACAGGGTATAATTAGGAACTCTTATATAACTATAAAAAACCATAGCGCATAGAATTACAAATTAAGTGAAATATGATTTACACTGCAAAGTAAAAATCAAATAACAACAAACATTTTGAACAGAGTTCGTTCCACTCGAAGCACCCACAATCTCACCACCAATTGTATTTTCGCCATGTGGCGCCCTCTGGCGACAGCAGCAATCAAAGTTGCCGCCTTTTTAACGTCTTCGAAGACGCTAATTATATTATGTTTAACATGCGCTTTGTTCGCGCTTCCTGTCGTTAATTCTGTTGAAAACATTTTATTGGCCATCGAAATGCAATTAAAAGCCGTAAAATATGTGAACAAATGTAAAAAAATAATACAGAAAGAATATGTTTACAAGATGCGACGGCGCTAAAGGTCTTTGATTTTTAGCACCTTAACTCTTTTTTCTCATCTGAAAAGATGTGTGAACATTTGGTGTGAACTTGTAAAGCATTGAAATAGGCAGCTGTAAACCATTATAAAAGGACTGTGAACAGAATTGCATTTCAAATAACACTTATAGTTAATCAACTAGGCAGCTTAGTTATTTCTTTATAAATAGTTTTAAAATTATAATTTTATAACAAATTAAAAAAAAACTTATTTCACATTGACCCCGACGTGATTTGAACACGCAACCTTCTGATCTGGAGTCAGACGCGCTACCGTTGCGCCACGGAGTCACTTGAATATACCCGGCGTAAATTGTCAACTTCAAGTAAATACTCTAGAATTTAAATGTATTGATAAAAATGGCATCGGATGAAATCAAATATAAAAAAAAGTCAAGTACGTAAATAGACTTATAGTTATTTATAAAGTTAATTGATAAGAGAATTATTTATTTTCGTCAGTGTCATAATTAATTTGACTTATCTTTAATGCAATTGGAATCTATAGAAGTATAATAAATAACACAATTATAAAAATATGATTTCAACTATTTTTGAATACTTTCCTTAGGCTGTTCATATATTTATTTAAATAAATATTATTTATGTCAATTTCGAAAAGGTTTAATACATTTTAGAAAAAAGTATGTACATATTTATATTATGTATACAGTATGTGGATTATATTTTGCTTTTTAATCTAAAGAAGATTAGATAATATATAAGGCTATTTTAATCTATAACTAGTCTGGCAATGGCCAAATATAATACACGATTTGTATGCTACCCCATTTTAATAACCATAATTAATATAATAAATAGTTAAGAACCAAAAAAAAACATAAAACTATATGTGAGCTGTGATGGAAATATATTTTTAAATGATTTGAGCAACAAATTAAAATAACTTAATGTTGGGCTATAAATATTAGAAGTTTTCATTTCAATTTAAAGTGCGGTCCTTTCTTAAATTTGCATAAGAAAATCAATATCATGAGCTTCAATTAACTTTTTATGAATTCCTTTGTTTTTATACCCTGAACCCATTGAAAATGGGTGAAACAGGGTATTATGGTTTTGTTGAAATGTATGTAACAGGTAGAAGGAGGCATCTCCGACCCC
>SCDY01001556.1:0-26907 GCA_004143825.1 Drosophila micromelanica
AAAATAATTGCGTTCATACGGACAGATGGACAGACGGACAGCAAGACGGACATTGCACAAAACCAATATACTCTTTCACTTCGTGAACGAGTATAAAAATTAGATACATAAAATTTTCTTATAAATCATAAAATAAATAAATACAGACAAAGTTATAATATATATTTTCCTTTTGTTATTTATTTATATTGTCGTAGATCGAACCCGAGCTGATTTAAAATATTTTTTTATTGCTGTTATAATCAGGAATGATAAAAGATTTTTATTTTTTTTATTTATGTTTTGTTTCTTTTTATTTTATTTATTTTAATTTTTTTTTTTAAGATTTATATAAAAATTCATATAAATATATATTATAGCCTAATTTTAGTCTGATTTTTTTTTCTCTCTGTGCCTTTCTAATTGAAGTTTGAATTTATAGACTTTTGGTATAACTTTTACCAATAATTGAAAAAAATAGGCATTATCTTATGTAGGTCTGATGGCACTTCCAGAACGTTGGGCGCCATCTTGGATGCTAC
Source organism: Drosophila micromelanica (assembly GCA_004143825.1). Classification (NCBI taxonomy): domain Eukaryota; kingdom Metazoa; phylum Arthropoda; class Insecta; order Diptera; family Drosophilidae; genus Drosophila; species Drosophila micromelanica. The sequence continues at coordinate 522 of SCDY01001556.1, forward strand.
TTAAATTTTTTAGCTGAAAGATATCGTCGGTCCAAAGTAAACAAACACGCAAACACATGAGACAAATTTGAATGCATGGCCATATACTATGATATCTTAAACACACTTTGGGGTGTGTGTGTGTGTGTGTGTGTGTGAGTGGGTGTGCGTGTATGCATGCATGTGTGTGTTTTGTTTTTTATAATGTTTTGCTTTATGCCAGTGCTTAGGCAACATCAAATCGCATCGCAACGCCGTTTGCCAAGGGGTTCATTAGACTTTCAACTTTTGTTTTCGGTGCCGCCACCAAACGTCAAAGCCAATGAACGAAAAACATGTACAAGGTGTAGACAGTATGAGTGTGTGGGTGTGGGTAGCGAATATGAAAACTAGAGTGTTTAGTTGTCGGTCAGATGCCAAAGTTAAAATACTCTTGCCAACACTTAACAGATCTTCATATATATACTATATATATATATAAACTTAAGCATAATATTTAACTATGTTCCTATAAATATCATTATTTCTTAGACGATTTTTTTTAATATAATGCTTATAATACCAATAATAATGCTCCAATTCGGTCGATTTTGAAAATCACAAACCTTTTTCATGTGGGATTATACATCGATTTTATCGATTATTATTTATCGATTTATTTATATATATTTATTTACATTTATTTATTATATTTATATTATATTTATTTTCATATTTTATATTTTTTTTCAAAGTTTCAAGTCTCTCAGAGATCTCCAAAGTTTTCTCTAGTAGATAAGCTTTCTCTTTTTGAATTAGAAAATATATTTTCTCATTTGATGACAGAATGGAAATACCTTTGGTGAGGGTAGGCCGTGAGGATGTGTGTGTCTTGATAAAAAAGCTGGTAGCAAAGCGGCTAAATGAAGGCAGCGTTGGCTGCAACTGCGGCAAAAATGGCACAAGGCAAACGCAAACAAAAAGCAAAAAGCAAACGTGCCACATGCCACATGCCACCGGGCGACAGAGATGAAGCTGAGCACTGAGCACCGTGCCACAAAGTATCCATGAGGCCCGTGAGCTGAAACAGAATCGAGAATTGTGGATAACCGCATTAGAGGCAACCAGCAACCAGCTCGAAGCCCGAAAACTTGCCGAAAACTTGTTCCCAGATGTTCTGTGGGTGGGCTGGACCCCCAAGCTAATGTTGCTCAAGGTCAGCTTCGATTAGCGCTCAAAGTGTTGTAGACGTTTTTATGCCACTCTGGGCCATACTTATTCATTAGGCCAACTGCTTAAAGCTGGCCATAACATTTGCACGCGCCAAACTTTGTTTTACTGCCAATATTCAGGCGCAAAAAGGCGTTAACAACTTGTAGCGATTTCACTACGCTTACCAAAAAGCTTAACTCGAAGCACAGGCAAACTGAACTTGGCTATGAACGGTATTAGCTAAATTTAAATGAGAGACAGCTTTCTTTCTTTAATTAATTTTTTTAGTTATATATATTTTATATTTTATATGAACTGCGAAAATATTACATTTAAAGTACATTTTTAAAGTTTGGAATATTTAAACAAATGTTAATAAGTCAAGGTACTTACAGAGTACTTATATGCTTATTTGCACGTGTAAGTTGTCTTTTTTTTTACATTTATAATTTTAATTTTTTTATGTCTTTATATATTATGTAGTCTTATTCACTTTACTTAACCTGCCCATGCTTAATTATTCAGTTTTCCCATTTCTGCTTTACCCTTTTTAATAACTTGCTCTTTCTCGGAATTTTTCTACTACTCTATATCCTCTCTCTCTCTCTCTCTCTCTCTCTTTCTCACTCGCTCTGTCTTTCTTTTTGTTGTTTTTCCTCTCTCTACTCCTAATATTTTTCCTCTTTTATTCTTAATTTAAGTCGGATTTTTTTACTGTTCTACAAATATAAACCGCCCCTCTACGCGATTCTCATTAATGCAAGTACCTAACTGATCAAGCATTTTTTTAAATTTCTACTTCAACCTTAAACTCTTTCTCGCTTTTTCACAGCCAATTGCTTTTGTTCTCACTGCAAATTGTTGCTTGTCTCTGAAACAAATGACTTTAATTAAGTCATAAATAAACTGGGCCAAAAGCCGCATTCATTTTTAATTGGTGCCGCATTTGGCTGCTTTTCAGCTCCTACATTATAATCGCATGTGGGCGCACATTTACAGCTACATATTGAATTGAATTTGTTAGCAGCTGCTTCCCGCTGTTCCGTTTGCTTTAACTTCATTTGACATATTTCCCTTTGGCTGGCTTATTGCTTCACTTTTGCTGCTTCTTCCGCTCGTTTGCTTAAATCAAGATTTTGTGTTTTCGCAATTTGCCGAACAAAAAATCAATTAACTTATTAATTGAGCAGCAGCTGTGTGTGTGTGTGTGTGTGGTTGTGTTTGTGCTTGGATACGATTTCTCCTTTCGCAAAATTTACTTAAATACACCACAAATTAAATTTGCTTTAAAGTGGTCGGAAAATCGAATGTTAGAGATAGCAATTTTTATCTCCTTCCCCCATTTTAATATTTTACCTCCCTGTAAGAAAAGTCTAAGGCTAAGCGGACACATACTTAACTTATTTACAAATAGTTTCATGTGGTCGCCTTTTATTGAACCCCCGACCCCCCCTTTTCCACTTGGCTTCTGTGACGGCGACTTATGAATACTTTTCTACTTGAACTTGACCAGCGCACAAAGGACTTGAATTGCAATTTTATTTTTACTATGCAAATATTTTATGCGAGGGTTAAGAGAAACATAAAAAAAACTATAAAAATACCAATTTATTCCCCATGTGAAGATTTTTTAAATTCTGTGTTTCAAACTAGTATCCGTGTTGTTCACTTTTTAGTATTTTCTTACATGTTTTATTTAATGTTTTTCGTATGTTTTTGAAATATTTTATATACGTAAAATATACGTTAAAAAATGTGTAAAAAATTTAAATTATTTAATATTTATAATAACGCTGTTTAGCTCATTTTTTATCAATAAAAATTATATTACAGATTTATCTGTTTATTTATCGTACAACCCCCGCTGGGCTTAGGCTAAGGCAAGGTTAACTGTTAACTACACTCTGGTTAGTTTTGCGGCTTATAACTGGCAAACAGTGTGCAGCAGTTGCTCTCTAAACTCCTCTCCTTCCCCCAACTGTCTGGCTAGCCAAGTTTTATAGTTTCTATAGCCAATTGATTTTTGTTTGTTAACTTTTATGCAAGCAAATGGCTGCGCCTGTGGCCAAAAGCACTTCCTTGTATCCATTTAGCTTTTGTGCACACACTTTTATATATATACATTTATATTTTATATATATATCGATAAGCCATTGACGAGTACTTTCAGTTCTCTTAAGTATTCAGTGTCAAGATCACGTTGGCTTGACTCAAGGATTTCAGTTATGAAACTGCCAATCGATAGGAATTTCTAAAACTAGTTGCAACATGTTATGCGCTTTTCCATTGTCCTAGAAAAATATCAAGTGGCTGAAATTGCGTTGCAAAATAGCTTCCGAGCTATATTAGGTTTCCTTATAATTAAAAAATATATTTAAAATATGGCTGTCTAAAGAGTTACTGCTTTTTCTATATTATTAATATAATTCTATCAAATTTATATATATTCCATTTTTAAAACTAAAATAAATCTAATTTTATTGTTTTTTGCTTATTTAGTTTTTCTTTTTAAAATTTATAAATTTTTTTATACAATTCAAAATAAATTACTTAAAAAACAAGTTAATTGAGTTAGATTATTTTTAGAAATTTTGCTGCTGTTGATGCTATTGGCCATAAATATTAAAGCAAATTAACACGTTTTGTTTTACACCAGCACGTGTCGAAACTAATACCCCCGTACTTCGTTATCCCGCCACGCCCATTTGATTCGCACTTAATTGCAGGCTCCGTCCGGCAGCTCTGTCCGGCTGCCAGTGTTGATGTTGCACTTGTGCGAGTCTCCTCTGCCGCAGGACTCGGGCACATGCGACTGCATTAATTGTACCTCTGACACGCCCACAGGCGACCATCTCAAGAGCTTGCCGCATGCAGTTGATCTCCCACACGCGTTGCACGTTGCACATTGCTTGTTTGCAGCTTTAATTTTGATTTTGATGGCCGCTTTTGACACTTGTTGTTGAAAGTTCTACTGAATCCTAAACAATGATCCACATATTACATATACTACTACATGTATATATATTACTTGGACTTTAAATAAATATTTAAAAAAACTTGTAATTATAAAGCTCTCGGATCAAATATGTTCATTTCTGAAAATCAAATTTTGTAGATTTTTTTGTTTTGTGAAAAAATTACGTACTTCTCCCATACCCATTTTCGAAAACAAAATTTTCAAAATTTGGAATTTCAATATCTTAGACCGATTCTGAGGGAGTTTAATTTTTCGTAAAAAATCAATTCTAAAATTTACAAAAATTTTGACAAGTAAAGCTCTCGTCAAAACTTAACCGATTTCTATGTTTGCGGGCATTTTAATCATGATTTGGTCTCAAGATTAATTCTGCATTTACAATATGTTCATTTCTGAAAATAAAATTTTTACTTATTTTCGAGATTTTTTGTTTTTTAATTTGCAACAGTTTTTTAAAAATATTGTGTTAAGTCAGAAAATGAGGCTGTGAAGTATTTTAAAATCATCATACGTTAAATTTTGAATTGTTAAATAAAAATTGAATTTATTTGCGCGAAATATGTTCTGACTAGGGCTGAGCGCCTGTGTCGGCAGCAGAGCAAGCAACGTGGCCGGCAAAACTTGCGACAACAGCAAAAGAAAAAACAAAAGCAAAAACAAAAGCAAGTTCAAGTTCAATGCAATCACAATGCAAAAACCTACCACAACAAAATAACAGCTAACAGCACACAACAATGTGCAAAAACCTACCACACCAAATCAAAAGCTAACAGGGAATTTTACTGTTAACTAACACTGCTGTTATATGCTTCGGCTCTGACAGCAGTGCTGTTACAGCTGTTAGCAGTCGGGTCTGTTGCCGGCGACGTGTCGCGATGCTGACGCCTTAGCAGCTGTTAGAGATTTTAACAGTCGCCGTTATTGCGGTCAACGCTTACATTACAAGACGTAACATATTCGTTTACAGTCGTGCGGTCGCGACGACAATTCCTATGAGGATTTGTCTGCAGCCGCTTAGTCTGTCGCGGCAACTGAAACAATTCGGACGCGAGGGATGCAAGTGCTTAAATATCTCATTATGGTTACTGATTCAGAATTTTGATTTCAGATAAAGCTAACATTGTGTTAAAGTAAGTTTCGCGTATTGCTCAATGTGGGTGTGATTAAAAAAAATATTTAATAAATAATTCTTTTAAAACTGTGCCAAAATACGCTTATATTAATATTTTAATATTAATTTTTAAACGGCGCGTAACGGCAAGAAATTTGTGATTTATTTGGGATATGTAAAACGCTCAAGGAATTTACAAATGTTGAATTATTTTAAAATATATATGCACAAAACATTTTTTATTTTAATTAAAAAGCAAACATTTTCTTAAAAATTAATTGAGTGAAAAATTATGTAAAAAAAAATATCAAAAGCACCTGAACAGTAAATATCAATCACAAATTAACTTTATATGCAAATTTGAAAATTATTAAAAATAATAAATAAATTTGTGGCAGTCAAAAAATTTCCAAAAAAAAAAAAAAAATAAATTTAAAAAATATATATATTTATTTTTGCATATAGTTAAAAAATTATATTAATAAATTCGAAAATTTATAAAATGTTTACCAATAATTAACAAAAAAAGTTTTCTTGAGAAAATTTGAAACTCTATTGATTTTTTGGCTGTTAGCTCAATCGATTTTTTAAGACACTAAATTTTTGAAATTGCATTGACAATTACTAAACAAAATTCTTTTATGCATGCAAAAAAGAAAAACTCTTTGTCTTCCAGCCTCGGGCGTATTACGAGCATATTTGTTATACATATAGAGCTCGGGACGCGGTTGTTAACAAAATGTTCGCTTATATTTTTTTATTACTGTTTATTTTTAGATTATGAATCGTGCAAAATAACAACTTGTGCAACGCGGCGTATGTGTGATTTTCGAATTTGAACAATGTGTAAAACTATGCAAATATAAAATCAAAATAGCGAAACAATAATATTTTTACAACAACATATAGAAATGTACATTCTCGTACATATCAGCGAAAAAGAGCGATTCAAGTATATATGTTCAGTGAAATTAAATGCAAATAGCCAAGTGAAAGTCAAACCAGAAAGTTCCAAGTTTGCCCATGCATAAGATTTCATGTCAAATAACGCTTTGCATGTTAAATCATGTGAAAAACTAGTGGAAACCAACAGAACAAAAGCTGCCAAGCACATCATATTTTTGGCTCTAGCTAAATATATCTAAAGAGAGAAGTAGAAACCCAAACGAAAAGTGAAATTTTAACTAGGCAAAGCACAAAACTAGAAACTTGCAACGTGCAACGTGCAACAACTACTGTCAGCAGCAGAAACGCAGGCAACACAGGCGACAGAAAAAACTAAGAACTTTTTATCACACTTGGTAAGTGAATTAAAGAGAATCCAATAATTTCAATTAATTTCAAAAATTTACTTTCCATTTTGCACGTCGAATTTCAATTGTCAATTGAGTTTATTTCCCACAGAAATATAATTTTTGTTCTGGAAATTTTGCCCATCGCAGCAAACAATGTGTGTGGGTGGCAGTTAAAAGTGGGCGGATTGTTAGGGGCACCTGCCGCAGGTGCAACTTCTTTTTCGGTTTGCTGTGCGTGTTTGGATTAGCAAATTGTGCTGTTATTTGCGTAACCTACGAGAAAACACGACCCAGGACCACAAGAGACACTCGTTGGCTCATTAAAGACTATTCGTTTCCTCCACTCAAACCCATCTATTTGCATTTGGTTCATACCCTGTTCGCCAAAAATAACAATTGGATATGACTGTCGGAAAAGTAGTATAAGTGTGCACAACAAATTCTCTTTTACCAATCATATTTTTCAAACAATTTTAAAATGATGCATTTAATTTATTTTTATTTGTAACCCTTTCGAATATTTTTTGCATTGTTTTTTTCTCATTTTTTATATTTTTTTGTTGAATTTTGAATGATAATAATAAATTTTAAACATAATATTTCTTGTGATAACAATGATTTGAAATTATATTTTATTTTTATTTTTTTTTAATCTTGCAACAGAGTATTTAAAAGCTGTTTTCATTTTATGTCAAATCATGTTTGACTTGACGATAAGTATGAGTACCGTGTAATCAGCCCACAGGCGTGTACTTATGTTCTACAGTGTTTCATATGTTGTCTATATTAAGCCTCATATAAGACTAAACGACCGTCTAAATGGGTAAATATTTGTATGCACAGCGCGCATTTAAAAACCTGAAATATATGTGTATTTTTAACCAATAGAAACAACGCGAATCTTGAACATTTTATAAAAAGAAAGTATTATCTAGTTATGACATTTGTTTTTTATATTAGACAGTTTTACTTCAGCAAAAACATTTTATTTAATATTGTTATTCTTCTTATATTTTTGAAACTAAAAATACTTCTTACAACTTTTATATAATAATTAACTTGCATAATTATAAATTAACTTTGTATATTTCTATCTCATTCATAAGAAAATGCTTACGGGCGGTTTCTTAAGCCCACCCCTAAAACCCCATAAGTAATTTATACACCAACTCTCTGTGGAATGATACGATTGGGAATTTCTTTATCTGCCTGCTGCTATTTCGCAACGTGGCCAAGTCCTTATTACTGTCTGTTAGCTTTAACATGAATCGCACCCGTATTAAGAATGAATCAACAACTTATACTTCAGGTCAAAGGCGAAATTCTGAGAATTTGTCAAATAGAATTCAATTTGAATCAGCCACGTGCAAATTTTCTGAGAAATCCTCTGCCAGCAAACTGAGCTCAATAAACACCGATGAACAAACCTATTTTTATTCCACTTGTTTTTTTTTTTGTGTGACATTTCATTAGGTATTGAAGAAGCTGACAAGTATTTGGGATAAGTAGGACTTTAAGCGGGTTAAATAATATCTTAGACAATGTTATGGCAACTAAAAAGAAGCAGTCAAAAATTGTATATAGTCTATCAAAACCAATGTATTTAACGCAATGTCTAAGTGATTTCCACTGGACGCAATTTAAAACCGCAACGCGCACATTTCCGGTAATTTCCTGCCCCTCCCCCAGCCACACCTCTTTCAGCTTAATTTGGTCATTATCGACGGGTGTTATCGGTTGTTTAGTGGATGAAACCAAATGTAGCGTGGAGGCCAAACATTGTCAACCTTGCTAGTTGCTTCCATTCACACTCTCTAATTGGATTTTGGGCGAAACTCACTCGAGTGCCGCATGCTTTTAATGAAGCTTTTGGCCCCTTCCTCCCCCTCCCCCTTTTTTGGTTGATTCATTGACTCATTTATTATAGATTGCGGTATCAATTTTTTTGCGCATTTCCCCGGGCAGTGAAATCAAATTGCCTCCGTTTCCGTCAATCGAGACACTTGTTTCAATCTATTGAAGGAATTCTTAATTATTATTCGGTTTAGCTTTGATTTTCACAAGTCAATTAAATTGGGAATGCTGTGAACTGTGAAAATATGTTTATTAAATAAGAACCATTATTATTGAGGCTTAAAATTGATTTGCATTAATTAATGTACTTTACGTTTAAAACATCAAAATCATTGCTAATTGGTTTTTAATTGTTGAAAAAAAAAATATATTAGACACGGAAGAAAATGTCTTAAAATATTAATAATAATATTAGCGAAAAAGACAATTTTTTATTTATACAAAAAAAAAAAAACACACTGAATGATAAAAAATTTTTTTTTTTAATTTTTCTATTTTTTGTAATGAAATGACTTCTATCAGTAAATGAACATATATACATAGATATCAAATTTTATTTAAATTTTAGCACAAACATACTAATTTTATTCAATTAGTTTAGGATAAATTATTTTAGTTTTACAAATCTTATTTAACTGCCACCATGTAAATTTGCCTTTGATTTAGCAGACGTAAGCAAAGACTATAAATTAAGTAGAATTTTTACCAGCCATTACGTGTCTAATGTCCGAAAGCAATATTTATAATTCAGCACAATAATAAAAAACCCGAAATATACGATAGCAACAGCTTGGACAGGAATAGTTTTTATAGCATACTTTTGGGCATAGCTGAGTGTTATTAAACCCACAAAATAGTCGAGCTGGCTGCTGGGCCGGGCAGGGCGCAGGCTAAAGCAGGAAGCGCAACCAAATTCCTTTTATTGCCAAAGAAATACGGCTCAAAGAGCGGAAGCGGAAATGTGTTGTTATGGCTGCACTGCCATATTGACTTGTGCGGCTGCCTCAAAGTACAATTTTGAAACGGGCTCTTGGAGCTGAGAGCTCGCTGCCCTGCTTTTAATGTCAGCTCGACGTACAAAAATATTTTGTAGTACATTTATTGCATTGTCCCTTGATGCCACCCTCAGCCCTCACACAAGCACTAGGAATGCAACAACTTGGGCGCATTAGAGGCCAAAATAGCAGAATAGTTTAAGTGCCCTAACCTCAGTTCCAGTATTGTTGCCTTTTTCGGGCTTCACTCGGCGCGGAGTTTCTGCACGAGAGAGTTTAATAGGTATTAAAATTCCGCAAATGCAGCAAACCTCATGTCGAAAACAGACACAAATATAATTTTCTGTTGCCGCTGCGATGTTCAGGAAATTCTCGGAATAAACGGTAGAAACTGAAAAAGTATTGTTTTTTGTTTTTTTAAGGCCGATGAATAAATTGACTTTTAATCGTAGGAATTAAGAATTAAGTTGAAATCAGATGCAGCTAATGAATAATTTTAAATATTTGCTTGTAGAGTTTTTTTTTATGTACTATTAAAAATCGTATAATAGAAATAATAGAGATACAATTAAAACTTATAACAAAAATATAAAATAGAAATTAAATATAAGGATCATAAATGGAATTTAAAGAAGTAACAATATATATGCGTACATTATTGAGCTTTACTATTTTCTTTTATCTATGTCTAAGCTCTTTGAATATGTTAATTTCTTATGAATCCCCATGGGATACATTTCTACCCACAGGACTTTGAATAGATTCAACCCTTCTACCTGTTTAGCTACTTTTATTGGTTTTTTTTGCCTACAAATGTGTTAAGCTGGAATAAAATTTTCATATTATTTACTTGGGGCTGTTGCATATTTCAGTCGCGAATTATGCGCACGGGCAGAACTTGATAGACCCCCAGAGTAGATGGGTGGCAGGGCATTTGTATCGTTCTGATTTGCATATGCTTTGCATGGTAATGTGGGTGTGATACGAGCTACTCGAATCCACCACCACCCACACCTGTTTCGCCGCCCACCTGTGTGCCTTAATCTATTCTAATTTCTTCGACCTAAATGCCACATTAAATCTGTTTGGACTTGGTGACTTTTGGTCAATTGTTTGTCGCAATTTAACCAACTATTTCGGGTTCAGAGGCTATCGATTTATCATATCTGGCTGCTCATCTGGCCTCGACTGTTCCCATAATGACCCAAATAAACATTTATTTTGGTGTTTTTTGCTTGGTTAGCTTAGGTCCATAGTTGAAGTCCGAGCGTGAAGCAAATGTTTTCTGTGTTTTTCTATGCCGCTTGCATATTAATGAACATTTGCTTGGAAAGTGTGGGTGTGTGTGTGTGTGTGTAGGTGTCTTCACAAAATAATAAACAAATGCGAATTTCTCGGCTTTTGACATTGCTTTAAGATTAATTATCTGGAATAAAAGTTAAGATAAACTTTTTTTATTTTTTCTTTATTTAATAAATCTATTATATATATCATTTTTTATTAAGTTCTTTATTTCTATTTTGTAAAGATTTTATTTTATTAAGTTAAACTATTTCTTACAGTAGTCTAAAACTTTTTACATTGAATTTATTTCCGCTTTAAAATAATGTTTTTATTGAAATATTTTTTTTTTTTTTTGCAATTTCCGTTATAAATACAAGAATACACTCAACTGTTTATTCAGTACTCACACAATTAATTTATTCCCTTGAATGTTGCGTGCTGCGTTGAACTTGGCTGGCACGTGGCGTATACGTAATGCAATTGGCAATGCACATTATTTGGTCTACATTTATTATTTAAGCCACAATCAAAGCATTGTCGATGCAAGGTCACCAACTTGACCCCTGACCTCCCATCAGTCGCGGTTCGGGGCTTTGTTCACCAGATTCTGGCTGTGAATTGGAATCAAGGAATGGGAGGAAATAAAGTTTGCGCAATGCTCTCATTGTGTCTTTTTTGGCGCAGTTTTAAACTCATTTGCATTACTGGCAGCTGGCAATTTTAGTCGCAGCAAATTCTTTGTGCAACATGCAACAAGCGCAGGCAACTGAAATTGTGAAGAATAAAATGACGCTGATTGTTAAAGGCAACACAGATGCAGGTGTAAATCTTATTTTGGCTGAAAATGTCAAACGGAAATAACAGAAATAACAAACAGCTCAAGTTACAGCAAAAAGTTATGGTAAGGGGGCGTGGCCAGAGTTGGGTTGTTGGGTAGACTGGTAGCGGATATATCAAATCAGCTGGTTTATCAACCACACCAAACGTCAAAAACAATTTCCGGCAGGCAAACACGACAACATTAGCCTTGAGTCTTGGACAAAAGTAACGGCTTTTGTTAGCCATTTTCTTGGCTGCAACTTTACGAAAAGTTGGCTCTTAAACAAAACCTAATAGCATTTAATATAATAGACAATGGCAATAGCCAAAACTTCACAAAGTAACGTTTCATGAAAAACTTTTCTGCATCTTACAATAAGTCAGAAATGCTTTTTGCTATTGCTAATTTGTATTATTTATTTTTATTTATTTAGCCACAGAATACATTATATTTTATTTGAAAGTAGTAACAATTGTCTTAGCACTCTCTGCATTATATTTATATTTCTCATTCATCATGTCTTTCCTAAATTTTTCTCTTTCTTCTCTCCTACTCTAATAATATATTATATATTATATATATTATTATATATTTAATTAATATTTTTTTATGTATATTGATAGAAATATATTAACGTATAAAATAGCTTTATTTCTTTGTAAAAAAAAATCGAAGCCCCTTAATACTTTAACTTAAAAGATAAATTTATTTTGCCTTTGCAGTTTATTTTTTTTTATATAAAAGCTCAAATGCTTTTCAATGAATGAAATTTATTCAGCCCACTTTCTTCATTTTATGTGAAATTGTGAACACGTGTTTTTACTACGATCCCAAAATAACCACAAACTGGGTTTCATTCAAATGTTTTCAATTCCAATTAATTTGCCTATGCAAAAAGATAAAATCAAAACCAGAACCAGAAGCATTTTCCTGTAGAAAAATAATTGACAGAGCAGTCAGAGCTGAACTGACAGCAAATCAAGTGTTTCCAATTGGAATTCAGTTAAAATGTTTTTAGAAGAAGAAAAAAACCCTCGTTTTTACACAAAAAATTCAATGAATTTCAATGTGTGGCCAAACGAATAACAATTTACCGGATTGCAACTGGGCTGAATTGGGGATTAGGAGAATGGCACCAAAAATTTTTCGGGCTTTTGACAAAAGTGCAATTTTCATTTTCATTCAAAAGCTATTGAATATTTACAAGCTCAGGAATTGTGATCACGTGAGTTTAGCAGCAATTTAATATGCCAAAGCTTCTTTAAAAATTGCTGATAAATATTTAAAATTTCCAAAATTCGATGTTAATAAGCCACAAAAGCCTGTAAATTATTTATGGAAAAAGCCTCAAATGGAATTTAAAAAAAATTCATTAACATCACAATCAATTACAAGAGAAAGACAGCAAATAATGGAGAAAGCAATATATGTAAAAAGCGAGAATTGGCAATAGCCGGCAACAAACGCCTGGCAAAATAAATAAAAATTAAATAACCGAACAAAGCCAATGAAAAGAAGAAAGAATTTACTTCATGGCAACCTTTGCATACTCTTCTAAAAATATATATCTAACGCGCATGAATAACCAAAATCAAATTATAGATATTTAAATTAAATTATATTATATTTAAAAAAAAATGTAATAAATTTTCTTCCTAAGCGCTGTGAAGCGCAATTTTTATTATATTTAGTCAACTTACTTGTGGGGCTGTAAAAAAGTTGAAAGTGCCATAACGAGTGTGTGCTTAGCTGTCTGTGTGTATGTGTGTGTGCGTGTGAAACCCCCACACACACTTACACAGAGTCGAGTAAGCAAACTTGGCAATAGGATTCTGGGATAAGCGCTGGCGGGGCAAACAGCTGCCAGAGCGTTTTTTATGCACATGCGAACTTTGTAAATCACAATTGCTGTTTGGTCGTTTTGACTTGAGCTTTAAGCAAAATATAATCCGAACAAATGTACTTTTTTTTAAGTGCTAGATTTTGAAAAACCCTAAGGAATATTTAAGGCAAATTTTTTATTTTTTTCATGAAATCTGTAAGCTAAAAATAATTGTAAATAAATCAACAAAGTAATATACATTGTTTTTGTTTAGAATTTATTTAATTTTAGAAGCTGCTCTTAAGAGATATCTTTTATACATATATTTAAAAATAAAAGTAAGCTTGTTTTTATCAATGAGGGTTTATGGCTTACTCATTAGGCATCGGCCCAATTAAATGATTTGTTGACTTTGTTTTTCAAGGCTAACAGCTTCTCTCAAGTTTATTGAACACTTAGCAAGTATATTGATCATTAAATCTAAATACCCTATAATATCTGCGATAATTAAGCGAGCCAAATGAGAGGCGTTCAATTTTATAACCTAGCATCTTTAGGAACCTTTAGCAATTTTATTCGGCCAAGGTGAATAAACTTGTGCTGGCTCTTAAATTCGCTTTAATCATTTTATCAGTCAGCGAAGTCCTTTTGGGCACATTTTAACAAATTTTATACAGCCTGCTAATTCAAATCACGCATTAAACTTACAATTATTGGGTGCCAAAAATAATCAAAATTTATTTTATTAAACTTTAAATTTGGTAATTTGCCAAAATGTTGTCAGCTGCAAAAAATGTATGCGTGCAAGCTGGAACAGATCTTGGCCTGAACTCATACGCCAAACAAGATAAATGCTTGGCTATAAATCTCGTCTGCTCTTATACAAGCTCATAAATTTTGGTTAGTAAAACAGGGAAAAGGGAACAAACAACAACTAAAATAACAGCAACAAAGTGGCCATCGTAAAACCAGCGGGCAAATCACATTCTCCACTGTGGCTAAAAGTCCCAGGTGCATAAATTAAATTTAATGCTGAGGTGAAAAATAACAAAAGAAAAAACAAAAATAATATAAAAAAATTGAGTGCGTCATGAAACAAAATCAATTTTCGCCCGCGAAGGCAATGCGAACAGTTAACAGATATTACCAAAAGATGGCGCTAAAGCTTGCTTGTGTGGGTGTGTGTGTGAGTGTGTGCCACATGGTTAAAGGTGACGGCCAAAGTAGATGCCGCAAGGACAAATGTTTATGATTGCAAAATAGCTGCGAACGCAAAAAGATATATGAATATAGGACGAAGAGACAGGTGCTATGAAACAGCCCTTGCGGCAGATCTGCATATGACAGGTGTACGATATGATTATGATTGACGCATTAATACCCTGCATATTATGGCAGACGTCATTTGCAGTTGTGCATATATATCAAAATGTAAACGGAAGGGATGAAAATGAAATATAATGATACCCTATAAACAAGGGAAGTTAGAGATTGCTTATAAGCGTATAAGTAAATATAACGGTAAAGGAAACATAATTATTGTTGGAGTGAATAATACCCCATAAATGAGGGATTTGTCATTTGCAGTTAATAGCAATCAATCAATCCAGATAAAGGAAGAAAGAGCGAAAACTTGAAGAAGTTGTTTAGATGAAAGAACAAATTCTTTTACATGAGTTTATTGTATATAGGAAGTAATAAATAAAAAAAAAAAGAAAAATAGTTATATATAACGTAGGTTACCAACAAGTAAAAATAAAGAAATAACATATATTAACATGAAATGAAAGCGGATAAATATCACATTTAGGGAATTCACTCTAATCCAAATCGATGCTTCGCAACAGGGTATAAATAGTTACAGGGATATTAAATATGCCCTGCGGGCTATCAGACGAAAGTGTTGGGTCCATATCAATTGAATTAGATGGAGAGGAAGGCCAGAGGCTTTTCATTGACAGCTCAAATGAAGCGTTAAACAGAACCGTTATATAATGTGGAAATGCGAGGCGGGTCTGAGGCAAATGTGCCGACATTTTGCCAACAAACTTATCCATTACATTCTTGTCAATCACATTTGGTTCTTATCATTGTGACAGCAGACATCTCTAAATGTATGCATATGTATGCGTGTGTGTATAAATGCATGTATTACAATTTCATCTCGACCCGCGCACGGGGCGTATACGTGACTTTATTGTCTTTGTGCAAATTGTTTAGCATTAATGTACGACATTTGCAATTTGATTAGCGCCAAGGACAAGGACAACACTAGAGAAACTCCTGGCGGTCCTTTCGATGCCACATTCATCTGCAACGTGGCAACGTCTCCGTTATGGGTTTTATGGCTTTCGTCTCGTCAAAGTTAGTTCAGTTGCCGGCCAAGTTGCAGACGCCACGCAGCATAATGAATTGGCCAACAGTTGTTTATTATATTCGCTGCACAGTTTTGTTTCGCATTTGATTAATTTTGTTTTGAGTTAAGCTGAACAAAAGTTTTATTTTCTGATCATCATTGTCCTCATAATTACATTGTAATATTTATTCAAGCGTCGGTGGAAACCTTAGCTTGAGCTTGATAAATTGCCTGTGAGAAATCTCAAGGTCCAAGGACCATTGCTTGCGTCTAATTAATGAGCTTCATATTTCATATGGCCAACACGCCTATTAATATGCTAGACAATGGCCAAATAGTTGGCCCGTGGCCAGAACAAGAGCATCACTTCAGCTTGTCCAAGAATATTGTGAATCCTTCATCTATTTCTCCTTTCGACCTTTAATTAAGGTCGCAACTTACGTACAGATTTGCCCAATTAATTTGCTGCAAATGAGCTAACGCTAAAAACGTCTATAAAAAGTCAAGCAGTCGAAAGGCATGAATTTTGATGCGAAATTAACGCTTACTCCTTTCATATTATATTATGGTTCTATATTTATATATATTTATTTAAGTCTTAATTATGCAAAGTGAATTTAAGAGAAATATGAATAAATAAAAATAAATATTTATATTTCGCTCCATTAAATTGTGTTCAAAAATTATTCTATTAAAATAAAGATATTCTGTTTTAACATGAAATCAAATATTTTGACCGAATTTACCTTTGGAATTTATTAATTGAATCTATGAACCATGCACATATCTCATCATAATTTTTGAGGGTATATTGAATATCAAAAACGTTTTTTTGATAAAAATGCATTATTGGATGTTCTTATGGTATAAAAAACAACATTTTAATATAAAGAAAAAAATTGAATTATTTTATTAGGCTGTTAAATTTTAAACTGGCTTTTAAAAATACATTAATTTTATTAATTTTTATTTTTTGCTTAGTTTCTTAAAACTGTAAAATAGCTAATAAACACACACTTTAAATAGATGAGATTACAGACTATTGCTGCACCACAATTGCATGACCACTTTAAATAAAATCATAAATTAAATTACATATAATTTGAAAATGTAATGATAGTAAATAAGAACTATGTAGTTCATACAATACATAAAGCACACACACACACACACACACACACATATGAAGCATGTCTGAGTGAGAAACCACAGCAATTTAATTGCAATCCAAGTGAAAATTTTCAAAGACCACAAAACTGAGTCAGCAACAACAACGACAACAACTATAATAAGAGCAATAAGAGCAACAACAAAAGCGTTAGACATCTGCCACTTGGCGTTATTTGCGTAAACAAAAGGACAAGGCAAGTGTCAGCAATTGTCGGTTGATGGGGCGAGGAGGAGGAGAGCTGGTTGGAGGGGAAGGCTTGTGCCACAATCTCAGCCTGTTGAGTGTTGTGTGTTGGTCGTGACATTGCCCTCAGAGCACCAACATTCGATAATTAAAATGTTGCCCTTGGTTGGTGGGTCGCTCGCCTCTGACCTAGCGACTTAACCCTCAACATAAATCTAGTCTTTTGCTGATGCACTTACCAAACGAATCGCATACAAATAAGTTTCAAATGCAATATTTTTTCTACTCTATTCAGGCACATGGGTACCAAAGCTAACCGGAAAGTTCGCTATGTGCAATAAATCTCGTTTTGAAAATAGCAAAAAAAAACTGCTCAATGTGCAGACCAAAAAAGTGTTGCCTACTTTACAGCGTCTGTTGATATCAGAATGTTGTCTGCGGAAATCGATTTCAAGGCTTCCGTCTCGCTTTGACTTTGAGTTATTACCATTTTATATAAATGCATCTATTTGCAGCCATGTTTTATTGCAAGTCTTGTTTGTGCTTTAATCTTAAACTAATCTTTGTCAAAGATGGTAAAAGTAAATTTGTCTATTTTTCCACAAATTGGTATTAAAAATTACGCAATTTAATTTTGACCGTTTTTTGTTTAACAATTAATATAAAATAAAATAAATATAAATACATTTTTTTTTAATAAAGTTTGCTTTTGACTGTATTTAATTGATTGGATTTTGATTTCATAAGCTTAAATTTTAATGAAATATTAATATTATATTGCCTTAAAATAAGTCTGCGGCAGATGTAAGATAACTTTAAGTGGAATTGAAATAAGGATTTTCGATAAGGTCGTTTGCCATTTGAGTTATATAAATTGCAATGGCGCCCATAAATATGCAATACGAGCTACGCTTGACATCGCCGCCAGCGTTTTGCAACTCGAAATCACAAATTGGTTAGTTGCAGGTTGGCAATTTGTTGGCCAAGTTCTCGGGTTAAGTTGGCATCCAATGGCAATGACACTGGCACTTGCAACATGCAACGCTTTGTTGCCACTAACAAACTGCAACTTCAGCATTTTATTTTTCCCATTTTTTGTTTGTTGGTTGGCGCACAATTTCAAAGGATGTTACCTGCTCGAGGTGCGAACACCGTGCCACGCAGCCTTTTTGCTTAGCAAGTAACCTTGGACATGGAAATGCGTAAGCCGCTTACAGGACGAACATAAAAGCTTCGGCTGTCAGTAGCTTTGATGCTAAGCAGCCTAAGAGCCTAAAATATAAGCCCTAATTGCTACCTGAATACGCCTACAAAAGAGACATAAAACGTGAAGGTTTTTAATGAATATGCGTGTAAAATCCATTCTTCTTGCGTGTGTAAATTATACAAGACTCCAAAATTCTGAATGTAATTAATTTTGTAAAAATATTCGAAAAATACATTCCGTATTTGAGCAAAAAAATTAACAGATGAAAAACGTAATAAATGGAGCAATAAAAATATTGAGTTGAATTTCAACTTTTTATATGAAGACCAAACACATTTAAATTTTATTAAACATTTTTTTAATAAAGTATCGGAAAAACATTAAAGGAAATTTATACTCTTAGAAGTTTTTTTTTAAATATCAATGTAAAATAAGACAATTGACGTTTTTTTTTTATATATTTATAAGAAAAATATTTTGGTTTTAAATTATTTTTAATTTATTTGGCATTAGTTTTAAGTTTTTGTTTTAAATATTAAATAAAGCACGGAACTCTAAGACACCAAAACGCAACAAAAATATCTTTAAGTTCCATTTTTGTTTATACATCAGCATAATATTAAATTGCCATGTTTTCACTTTAGATAATAATCTGTTAAGTTATTTAAACAACAAATTTCTGTGCTCAACACTTCTTCAACAATATTCCATTTTTCTGAACGAATTTGATTTAGAGTACACTTTAGTTAGTTGAAACAATTTTTGTAGAAACGAATGAATGCATACGACTGTCAAATAGCTGCACACACAAAGGCACAGGGCACAAGAGATCCTTTCAACTGCCAAGAATTGCATTACGTTTTGGCTACCAAGCCAAAAAAAAAAAAAAACTGGCAGCATAAATCAAAGTTATCAGAAAGAGTTGCCACCCCCACAAAGACCAAAATGCAGAGTCCATTTTTGCCTTTGGCTCACACATGTTTGGTTCCATTTTCGGGTCTGGTTATTCCCTCGTTTGTTCTTTTTTCTTCCTTTTTTGGGGAGTACACAGAGAACACACTCAATTGGCACTTAATGTCCGTACTTCAGCACAATTTACGCAAAGATGGCGAACGCAAAATATACGCCGTACAGTGTTTGGCACCAACCGACAACTGAATGCAACAACACCAACAACAACTGCAAAACATTTTGCCACAATTTGTAATGAGTTTTTCTTTCTTTTTTTTTTTCTGTTGTTATCGTGCACAAGAAAATTGCACAAGTTGTTCGCCATTTGTTGTGCAGTTTTTGCGTGATTTTCGCGCATTAAAAGTCAACAAAATTACAGTGAAAATTTGGGCTACAGTAAAGACCAACCAAACAAGAAACCAGTTGCCAACAATAGAAATTCTGTTTGCAATGCATTTTGTTTACATTTGGAGAACAACTTTTTGTGTAATATTAATCAATTATTTTATTCGATCAATTTTAAATCAGTTTTAAAGACCATTCTTTTGTATGCTCTACTTTAATTCACTTAAACATTGGTAATAATATTTTTTGAATGAAAAAATAATTGCAATTAGAAATTTTAATATTAATATTGAGATCTCAAATTATAAAGAAATATTTATACTCAGATCGTTTTCATATATTAAAATATATTCGCTATTCAGCAGTTTTCACTGTACGCCCACATAAAATGTCTCTGCCTTTTAATTTAAACTCAGATTTCTGACACTGGATTTTTTTGTGTTTGGGGGACTGTATTTAATTTATTCTTCTTCAGTCAAACATTCAACGCCCAATACCCAATTTTTGGTAAGCCCCGAATTGCAGACTCTTTCCTGAAAATTATTTGCAAGTTTGATGCAAGTTTTTGCATGCAGCTGCTTTTTAATTAAATCAGAATCAGGCGAATCAATTTAAGTCCGAATTCATTTGCCAAGCAGCTTAGTTGTCTCTTGACTCATTAAAGCGTCAAACAATTTTCTGTTCCGGAAACTGGCGTCAGACAGACAAACTTCTCAGCTAAGCCAGGTGCTTAGGCTGCAGCTCGAGTAGCTGGCAGTGACATCCTTGAGGCATCTTGATGTCTAACCAAGTATCCTGGCATTAGTTCCCCAGCATTTACGACTTGCCAATTCACTTGGTTTGCTTAATTTCAGACATTTGTCGCTTGTTGAAATGCCTTTACCGCCAAGGAAATTAGTTAACGGTGCTGCTTCTAGCACTTGGCAGCACTTTTGAGCCTTTTAGCCGTTTTGCATTTGCAATCGTAATAATAACAAACACATTAAATTAACAACATTTGTTCGTTCATTATGCCAAACATTAAACAAGTAGACATTTGACATTTCAGCTAATTGAAATGCATATTAAAAAGTACACACGGCAGATGCAGAAGAGAGCTACAGATGCAAGATAGAATATGTGATGCAAGTTGTACAGCTATTCAATAAATTGGCAGGTGCAGATATATAATAAAGATAAAGGGAAAAGTAACAGATAAAGATGCTATATAAAAGAACATCAGATCAAGAAAATATACAAGTTGCAGCTTTTTTGTTTCCAAGCAAGATATTTATGAAAAGGTTTCCGCTGCCATTTATTAAAAAACACAAACAGCAATAAAAAACCGTATCCAGTTAACGACAGTTTTTAACACTTGCAGCAATCAAAATTAAAAAGTGCGTGAAAAACAAATGTAAATATATAAAGGATGAAAAATCATAAAATTAAATTGCATAAACCGTGCAAAAAGCAGCGAAAAAAGAAAATGGCTCATAAAAAGTTTAAACGCAAAGAAAACAACAAAATTCAGTTATAAATTCTCTGCAGAATAAATTCAAATAAATATTTTGATGCGAAACTCAGTTAATTAATTACATATTTTAATACGATTTTTGTAATGAAATACGTAAGTAAATTCATTTGAATAATTACATTCAAACGCTGAAATGAATTTTTAAATCAATAATATGCGTATGATAAAATCCAAAAGCATTTGGCAATATTCATTCTTTCATTTATCCATATAACATATAGTGTGTACTGGTTTTAATTGGCAACAAGAAAAAATTTCTTTATATACGTTTTCGATAATTTGCATACCAAATCAGAAATATGTGAGCAATGAGCAGAGTATTTTTTTTAGTATCTATTTTTTTTTAATTGCAGACAATTTTATGACTAGCATAAAAGCGGGGAAAAATTGGGAAAATGTTGAAAACCAATGCACTTGCATTTCTGTTGCAGTTAGTAAAATTTGATGTGGCCCAAAGGAAATTATTGCTTTATTTAAAAAAATATGTAATTTTAAGAAATTTGAGTTTTTTATTTATTAATAAATAAATTATACTTTATTATCAGTTATTTTCTTAAACTGGTCCATGTGAGTTTTTTTTAACTCAGATTAAATTTCTAGTAACATTAATTATGATGGTATTTTTACACGAAAGTTTTCCGAGTGTGCAGGCAAAAAAAACATCCTTGTGACATTTAACATTTTATAGAAGTGGATTTTCGTACAACTCTTGAATTCAAGCGTGAGAAATGTCTGCTGCGTTGCTATATCTTTTTTTATACTGTGTTGCATAACAAGCTGCAAGTGGGAAATGACATTAGGTTGCATGTAACACACTCACACACGCACACACACACACACAGGCACAAGCTCAAACAGCATGTAATATCACTTAGAGGCAAACTAATCCCAACGCCTGCCACTGCCACAGCCAGCTGCAGTCGTGACTCTTCACTAAGCACAAACAACTGTCGCAGCGACTACCTGCAACAGGAGTCGAGTCGAGTCGACTTGTTGTGCTTAGCCAGTTTACCTTACCTTGCTTCACTCGACTGCTCGTCTGTCGAACAGCTGCGTTTGACATTAGTTGACATTTTGGTTTGGGGCTGGTTATTTGTTAACGGGTGGCCGTGAGGCCACCGTGTCGGCTGAGTTTAAGCCATACATTGATGAACACACTGCAGCTATTCGACATCGGCATCAGCATTAGCATCAGCATCAGCATTGGAATGCTTATTAGATGCCACTAGCAGCTGTAGCAACCAGATACCAGAATACCAGCATGTTGTAATCGTCGTCTTTGGCATTGCCTTCCACAGAACAGATAAACAAAAGGCAGTGCAGAAGGTGGCATTAACGGTACTTTGCATTTGGCATTGACGAGGCATTTGCATTACGATATTTAATCGGATGATGTTTGTAAAGGACCAATTTACAGAAATTGTTATATGCAGCAATTGATCAAAGGAGCTTAAAATGTCCATAGTTTTGCAGAGGCATATTTTTATGGTCTTAATAAATAAATAATAATAATAAATTTTATATAGATTTTTCGTATATATTTATCATTTTTCTTTTATATATATTATTAATTTTTTAATATTATTTGTTTAATATACAATTTGCTTTTATTTAATTGATCCAAAATTTCATTTTGATTTTTCGTATATATTTTATAATTTTTCTTTTATATATATTATTTATAAAATTTATATTTTAATATTATTTTTTTGTGTATAAAATTTCTTTTAATTAATTAAACCAAAATCAAAAAATTTGTAGATGCATTTAGTCAATACGAGGGCTGTTCAGTGAGTTCGCTTTGTCGGCCTCATTAATTATAATTTGAGGCAATTAAGTGCCACCTTTAATTGCAGTTCCTGTTGTTTGACCCACATCCTGCGCCTGGCAGCCCCGGACACGTCGAAGCAACTTTTTGCTGCAGCCTTTGCCATTGCCGACAAAGTGCATCGGAAAAATAGAAGGTGCGCCAGTGGGTGGGCTATAAAGTTGAAAAGTTTGTTTACGACGCTTCATTCTGTATTTGATTGCCCCTTCGGGCCATTGTTTTGTTTTGCACTCAATTGTTGTTTTAATGCTTTGTTTTTCTCTGTGCCTTTAATTGAGCTTAAGGACAAAAACGTTGAACAGCATTTATGAGCTTTTATTGGCCGTGTATACCCATCCGGGAATGTTTTCTTTGAACTGTCTGATAAGCTGCTTAGTTGATGATAAAAGATGCCACAAAGCTTATGAAAGTTTTAAGTTTTGATTTCATTCAATATTTATGCGATCTTAGTAAGTTGTCAGTTTAATCTGTCAACACAATGACATTAATTCCAAGCACTTTTGACTTTGCTTAATTCATAAATCGGATTAAATCATTGAATAAGACGGAATATCAATTTTAAATATTTCTTAATAATAATAAAAAAATATATATATACTTATATTTCTTGATATTTTTGCAAGTAAAAATACCGTTTGATTAAAGTTCGTCATTTTATCCTTTTGCGCTATGCTGTATCCTGTAACCTTTGACCTATCAGGAATCTAACCATATTTACTAGTATTATTATTATTTTTTTGCCTACACAAAATGCAATTAGGCTTGAAGAGAATTGTGACTTTGTTGACAGTCTCACTTCTATCTCACTCTGAAAAGAGTATCCCTCTCTCTCTCTCTCTGTCCAGGTGGAATATTCGTTTCAATTAAGCTGACTTTTGTTAATGAGCTTAATTAAAACATTTGCATAACATTAATCAGCCCACACGTCTGATTTAAAAAAGAATAATTAAATAACATGACAGACTAATTAATACCCTCGACACTGTTTAAGTTAATTTTGGAAACAACTTTGCCTTCGAATTTCCAGAAGAACTATTTAAACACTAACATTATTTATGCAGAAATATTTTTCGATTTTCTCGTTTGTCATTTTTACTCTTTTTCTCACATTCTTTCCTATTCTTTAAATATCTCTTTTTTTTAATTTTTCGCATTCACTATTTTCATTTCAAATTTTAATATGCAACACGTTTCGCTGCTAATTTTGCGAGTGCAGCAAGTGCAGGAGGAGCGCCCCCTCCGCTACCCCTTCAGCATTCCCCATCTTAGACCGTGTTCCTGCTGTCCCCGTCTCATGTCCTCTGCAGCAAGGATGCTCTGATTATTGCTCACATCAGCGTTTGCCTCCCTTTATGTACGTGCTCTAATTAATAAGGACTCGTGTAATTTTGTACTCATATTTTGCGACACACGCTTACACACCAACACACACACACACACCAACACACACTCAACATCTGCAAAAATAGCTATCAAGTAATTAAAGCCTTGTTGAATCGTCATGCGCATCAAACACGCACGACTCGGGGCTTTACAATACGCCCAATGTTAATATAAAAACTTTTGGCAGGAATGTTGAAAAATGGGAATGAAAAAAAAACAACCTCGAGTACAAATTGTCACATAAATATTTTCACAGTGGGATTTTAGTAAATAGACACTTAAAATACACAGGCGTAATTAGCTGTTAATAAAGCTTGAGATTGTTGATTCAAAAACTTGATGTGTATTAATTGTGTTGATGCCCTGTCTTTAGTTACAGACTGAAAGGTATCTTTGCAGAAATAGATTTAATTTTTAATTAAAATTTTTGATATTATTTTCAGTTAACTTATGAGTTTTTGATTTAAGCAATTTTTGTGTAAGAATATTTAATATCAATATTAGAATATTAGAATATATATTATTGAAGTTAGTTTTATAGTTTTAGTTATTTAAAGTTTTAAATTTTGGCGTTTGACTGAAGTTTTTTATTTATATATCCCTTTATCCTTTATACGTACAAGGGAGGCGTTTTCAATTAAATTACATTGAAGCTACTTTCAGTATTTTTTTTATACATTTTATTGTTAATTTGAGAAAACCAAGTGTACAACATTTCACTTAGCCTGAAATTAAAATGTCGTATAAAATGTTAATTTGCAGTTGCTGCAGCACATTTTAATCAGAGTTAAGTGCTGTGGCGGCTCACGTTGGTTTTGGTCGGAAACTGATTATCGCTAACTTTGCATCCACTTATTTAGACCTCTCTCTCTCTCTCTGTTTTAGCTGGGCTTATTGCAGCTGAAACGCATTAATATCATTATGAGCGTTTGTTGTCTGCAGTCCTGGCAGCGGCAGCGGCGACGGCAGCGTCGGCGGCGTCGACAGGAAACGGAAGCAGCGCTGGGGCGGACGCACAAACAACTGCGCCACAGAAACCTATCAGCAGTTTATGATAATAATGATGATAATGTTGACAGCAGCAGCAACCACCTCGAGCCACATAATCAAAAGCGCTGCTGCAGCAGCTGCGGCAGAGCTACAAATTATGGCATTTCCGGCTTACGAGAGTGCCAACAACAAGCGGAACAACCCATCAACCAGCAACAACAACAACAACAACAACAACAACAACAACAACAACAACAGCTAACAACGTGCACCCATCCCCGGACAATTCCGTGGCTCTTGGTGGCACCGCTCCTGCTGCTCGTCCTCTTAGTTGACGGCTCTTTGGCGGCGCATGGAAATGACTCCAGCCTGGCACTCAATGCGAGCGGCACGGAAATCGCATTACCCATTAATGAGACAGCAATCAAGTTGGCAGCACCAACAACAGCAGCGGCAGCATCGACCACAGCTCTGGCGATAAGCGAACTGACCGACGCCGAGCGGAAGGACCAAAAGAAGGTACAGCCGGAGGATGACTATGCCGAAAATACCAGCGAATATATCTTTGATCGCACCGATGTGCGCATCATATTCATCACCCTATACACGATCGTCTTCTGCTGTTGCTTCTTCGGTGAGTACCAATTAAACACTCATCAAAGCACAAGTCACACTATTTGTTTGACATTTGCATTCAAATTTAAAAGCAAATTTTATATTTCAAAAATGATTTCATTTTTTTATTCAACGCAGTGTACAAATCAACACCAAAATGCTGTCAATCTTGAAAATCAGTTTAGTTTTGACAAAAATATAGAAGCTAGAAGTAATGCGAGCTATGGATGCAAAAGCTTTACATATAAGCATTTTTGTCAATTTTGGCATGATTTTTGACCAAAAATTTGATTCCTTCAGAATCGGGCTAATTATGACACCAGTAATCGTTTAAAAATACAAATTCGTAATTCTACATTTTGAAAAAAATTTTTTTTCGAAATAAAATAAATAAAATATTTTTTCACTAAAAAAATCGAAACAAGTGAGAAGGCTCTAGTCGGGGCCGCCCGACTAGGAGATACCCTGAACCCTGCGATCTGGTTCTATAAACATTTCAGCTCGTTTACACATACA
>SCDY01001557.1:0-26900 GCA_004143825.1 Drosophila micromelanica
ATGTGTAAACGAGCTGAAATGTTTATAGAACCAGATCGCAGGGTTCAGGGTATCTCCTAGTCGGGCGGCCCCGACTAGAGCCTTCTCACTTGTTTTGTTCTGTTGTTGCTTCTTATTTGTCCTCGCGCTCATTCTACACAATTCTCAACGATGCTCGTCCTGTTGCAACCAAAAAAAAAAACCAAGTAAGAAGTAAGTCGGCAATAACCGCCAGAGCAATACTCGTTCAGGAAATAAAACAGGTAAAGGAGAAAAATCAAAAATTGTCTAAACTCGATCTTTTTCGATTTGGATTTTCGTAAAGATTTATGCTTTGTGCGATTTTTAGAAAGGTCTTCAGTAACCTGACTAAAATAAAAATTGGTGTATCTATCTATAAAACTGAGAGAAATAAGATGATGTTATTAAACCGGTCATAAACATAAAATTTTAACACTTTATTTAAATTTTCAAGACCCTAGCTACAATAGCATTTATAGAGAAAGACGGACGGACGGACACGGCACAAACTCAGTATACTCATTTTACCTTGTGAAGGAAGTACAAAAAAAAGAAACTTTTCGCGCACAATCAGCTGCATTTCAACATTGCGTCGCATTGTTGCCTTTTGCTTATAATTTACTTTTACTTGTGCGCTTTGGCTCTGGCTTTGTGTGTTTGTGTTTGTGTTTGTATTTGTGTTTGTGGCGTGTAAAATATTTGCACTGCCAACGACAACGACAACGACAACGAGAACGAGAACGACAACAACGACAAACGACAACGACAATAGCGCACAGCATTAACCATAATAATATTCTTTGCGAAAAGTTGCAGCCAGGACATGTTGGGGCGTCCCTGTCACTGTTAATCAGCTGCCAGCTGCTGGTAAACAAAATGCATTGAATGGAGCCTTGAATCCTGTTGTTCCCGCTACGGGTTTTGTTTTCCCACAACAAAGGTGACGTGTGCAAACAGCGCTCACTGTTCACAGTGTTAAGGACCTTTTCTCCAACTGCACTGGCAAAGTTTGTTAAGCATAACGCAAAAACTTTATGTGAAATCTGTTTCGGACGAAAACACGAAATTTTCGATTTGTTGCATTATTTTTTCTACAAATTATTTTTTTTTAAGTATAATTTGTACAAAATAGTTGAATTTAATAAATATCCGTTTTAGACGAAAATACGAGATTATCGATTTATTGCATTATTTTTTTTCCTCAAAGTTGAATTTACTGCTTACCTAATTATTGAAACATTTTTTTTTAATTTTTTAAAATTTTATTCGGAACTAATCGAATTTACTGGTTAGCAAATTCTTAACTAATTGTGAATTTGATTACATCAGATCTCGCACTCAATATCTCAGTTTTGCCAGACAAGTTCTTAGTTATTTTCTGCTGACTCTGCTGCTGCCTATCAACGCCTCTGGCTCAAAAAACTCAATTAAGTTTTGCACTCGCACTCTTCATTCATTTCCAGTTGATTCACGCACTCGGTGAGGAGTCTAAAATCGATTAGGTTGCCCATTTGCAGGAGTTGGAAGCATAAGCTGAGGCGCAGCAAACGAAATTGCTAACAGGCCAAAATTGTAACCAAGTCATAAATATGTGAAAAGTTTTCTTTTTGCGCTGGCAAATGCAACGTGAGCGCTTTTTGCAGAGGCACGAAGCTAAAATAATTGATAACAGATTATGTTTTACAATCTAAGCAAGCAGATACGATGGAAGATATGCTCATAATTTTAATGGCCACATGTAGCGGGCCACACGTAGACTACGAAATCCCGGACGGACCCGGCACAGATTCCGCAAAACGTTGGAAAACTTAATTATTTCGTGCTGCTGCCGGCTGGCTGCTGGTTTTGGCCATTTCTGGGCGCTCACACATTCGGACGGAAACCGAGTCCGGGCGACATGCAGACGGACAGCTGAAAAGTTATATATTTTATGGTCAAAAGTTATACTTGCCGGGAGAAGGAAGACAAGGGAGTTTGGTGGCCTTAAAATTTACTGGAGCATGGCACATAAATCATAAACTATGTAAACGTGATTCTCGTGTACGATCTTTTTTTAAAAAACCATTTTAATTGCTGCTAGAGTGCGTCGGGCATCGAGACGGTTACCCGGCTTTGGGCAGCCGATAGTTTGCTGGCCCGTCTGGTATTGGACACTGTGCTCCTCTTGGACTGCGACTGTGAAATCGATTCGCTTCCTTCACTGCCGGACGAATGTTGGGCCACAGATTTTTGTCCTTGTCCCTGCTCCATGTCCAGCAGCACCGAATCGCGATAGAATTTCTTCTCATCAATCGGAATGTTGTACATGCCGGTGGGATTTTCGCGATCGAACGACATTTCCGGCCGTATGTCGCTGTCCGTGACGAGGACCCGTGCGCCCGGTATGGGCAGAAATTTGAACAGACGCTTGCGCAACTTTGGCAAATAGGTGGAGCGCATGTGTTCCGGCACATGGTGGAGGCGGCTCTCCATTTTGGAGGCGCGCAGATCCATTGGATGATCGGTTAGACGGCGGTCTTCCGGTAAACGCGCCTTGATTTCCTCCAGCTGCCGTTGGGTCATTTGCAAGACACGAACGCCGTCCTTCCACCGCTCCTGGCCGCTCATGAAGGCGATCTTTTTGTTGTTGCGCAGCTGCTTGCGCGCAATCCGCTTGGCAATGCAGTTGTAGACGATGCGCGGCACGTAGGGCATCAGGGGGAAGTCCCGAATTGAGATGCCAAAACGCTTGGGATTGACCAGCATGTTCAGGTATTTGCCATCGGCAAACATCTTCAGCTGCTTCTCCGATTTCTCCGTCTTCTTGGCCTTGGCCACCTTCTTCAGTTGCGGCTTGGGCAGATCTCGCTTGCCCATCTGAAAGATGTGCCTGTGTCCCTTGCCAATCACATGGCGCCAGTCGGGCTCGCAATATTTACGGGTGTTGATCGGCCGGTACGGCAAACGCCGGAACTTGTACCGCTTCTGCATCTCGATGTATACCGTTAGGCGGGGCATGCTCTTCTTGCCCCTCTCACAGGCACACACGTCCGGATAACGTATATCATAGCGGCCCGGACCCGGTTCAAAGCCAATGTTGCGTCGCAGAAAGCGATAGGGAGTCGCAGGCACGCAGGATTGGCGATAAAACAAATGGGGATTAAAGGGCGGTTCCTTATGAACGGGCGCCATACGTTTCCGTATCTCAAAGTATTTGGTATAGGTGTCGGTGGGACCGGGTTCGTCCGGATTGTGCCAGCAGGTCGTCAAATCGGAGACCATACAACGCGAAGAAGGACGACGTTCGCGTGCATCTGACAAAGGCAAACATTATAAATCATCTCATACTAAATTTAATTTTGTTCATGAAAAGAAAGTAGAATATTAGGTTCATGTAGCTTGTGAGCTCCCGCAAAGATTGCAGCCTTAATATCCCGGGCACGCCCGCTAATACTTTCCCCAGCACCCCCGCTCTAAAATATCGAAAATACCTATTTTTTCCACTCACCAAATTTGGGATTTATATTACTGAAATACTAGATGGATACTAAATACTAGATAGATTGCATCCTAAGTATCAAGTATAAATATACAACATTTCTCAGACAAATTACTGATGTCATCCTATGAAGATAAAAAAAAAAACTTATTTTCAAGGGGTAAAAATCGATATCTGACGACATAATTAAAAAAAAAAAAAAACAATATATTTTAAAATAAGACTAACAGATAAACCCCTTTTTGATTATTTTAAGTCATTACTGCAGCCTTTTGTACACACTTTACTATTTCTTTTTGGCTAAATTGAAAGTATTATACATTTTTATATTGTGAACAGAAATAAATTTGATTAATCTA
The DNA here is from genome assembly GCA_004143825.1 of Drosophila micromelanica. Lineage (NCBI taxonomy): Eukaryota > Metazoa > Arthropoda > Insecta > Diptera > Drosophilidae > Drosophila > Drosophila micromelanica. Next base: position 3,838 of record SCDY01001557.1, read on the forward strand.
CTTACTTGTTAAAAAAATGCCCTTTTGTCTATTCTCCGGTTTAAACAATCGCTCGATTTCCCCTGTCACCTCGTAGAAGTGAGGGGGCGGCGGTTTTATCGATACCCGACTTTTGTTGGTGTGCATTTTAGCAAATAGTGCTCCCTTGGTGCCCATCCGACTTAGATAGGGCACGGGCAGGACACCATAACGATTCGGAGCTTGTTGGTAGCCTCGCCAAGTGGTCATCGATCGATCATAGTGCAATGGACGCTTTACCGGATACGGATATTCGGGCGTCTTTTCAAAGCCCGTCACATGTCTGTAGTGTGCATAGGTCGCTGCGCTAAATTTCTCGCCCCTGTTCTCTGTGGAATCATTATACACCGATGATATCCAACTAATGTAAACTCTTTCAAGTTACCTTGTTGGCAGGATATATTGTAGTGCGATCCGGCCAGCCTGAACTGCTTATGGACGCTATCCAAGTACTCCTCGCGAATGCGATTACCTTCAAAGCATCACAATTACGGATTGGGTAGAATCATGAATTGATCGACACACATACGTGAGAGCATAAAGAGCGGCAAACTCATCCGAGTCGATACGAAATTCTGACGCTCGTCGGCGGAGAGTTTTGTCTCCTTCTCCATTTTGCCAGTGTTTTTGTGTTTATTTTTAATAAGCTAGAAATTTTTGAATTTGTAAAACAATGTATTTTTTATTGTATTTTGCGTTATTTTGCGCTACACAGAGGCTAAGCCTCCACACTAAAATTATGTTGACTGATCTGAAAATTGTGTTTTGAAATATTTAGCTTAAACTTGCTTACTTGGATTTAAAAATGCATGTAAATTTAAATGTAAATTGAAATCAACATTTAATTTATAAAAAGAAAACAAATGTTGTGCAAAACAATATATTATATAAATATTCATTGATGAAGAAAGAAAGAAAAAAGTTGGAAAAGAAAGAGAAGATTATCTACTCCAGCAGACATATAGAAAATTTTAAAAATTAACAAAAACTGAATTTTTACAATTTTTTTTTAATTTGTCTTTAAAACAAAAATGTCTTTTCTATCAATCATCAGCTGACTTAGAAATATGTACTATATAAAAATGTGTAATAATAAAATTTAAAAAAAATTTCACATATCAAGCAGTATAACAATAAATATATATTTTACAGTGTAATACAAATGTAAGAAATGTCAGAAGCGTGCAAGTTGTGCATCTTAAGTGGTTATCTTATGAGCCCGACAAAATAATCATTCTGGCCATATTCTTAATGTTTAACAGCAGTCCAGTTTCGGTTGATGATGAAGCGCCTCCTCAGCCATTTGCGGCTGGATCGTTGATTGACTGACTCTTAACTGGCTGTGTCCTGTATATGCCTGGTGTCCTGTATTGCTTCACTTTGCCTTTTTGGCTGATTGCCTGCATTGCTGCGTTTAATCGAATTAATTAATGGCACATTTCACATTCATCATTTACCCGGCTGCATATTTTTCATTTCGTTTTTACTCTGCTTTGTATCTTTATTAACCTATCCCCCACCCCACCACACCCAGCCCAGAGCACACATCCTGATCAACACCCACATCAGGTCCTATGATTGTGTGATTGCACTTGCGTGTTTTTCGCTTTATTTTATTGTTCCTTTTTACTTTTTTTGTTTTTTTATTTTTTTATTTTTGTTGGTACGAATCAACGAACTGCAAAATTCAATTGAAAATCGTTGAATGCAAGTTAATCAGTGCGCTTGGCTACGCTAATTATGTGGCCGATGATTTTCATCGTTGATAAATTTGCCGTTTACGAGCTGTTCACATACATACATACATACAATGTCAGGATATTTTGCAACCAAATTATTGTTGTCTAATGAGTTGCAACAAAGAGATCGAAATTATGTGGTTTATGTACTGCCAAAAATTACCCAATTATAATAAGAAATTAAATTTAATAAAGTAAAAACCTACTGATTACCACGTAGATAACATGCATGTTAAGCGAATCTGCCTTGCAAATGAAATGTAAAGAAAAATTATTGTTTTTATATTGGCTTATGAATTTTATTTGATCATACAAAATTTGATTCAACTACTTTTTACCTTTTTTGGCGCCAGGCTTTTTGGCACCCTTCTTTTTGGCGCTTTTCTTAGCATCCTTAGCTGCCTTTTTGGCCAACTTCTTAGCTCGATTAGCTGCCCTTTTGAGTTTCTTCAAGTGTGCTATAATGTTTATTTTTTACCTTTAGTTTTTTTTTGTTTTTAGCATTACAAATAAAATAGGTCGAATTACCTTTAATATACTGAGCAGTAGCCAAATTGACTGGAAGTGGCGCACACTTGAAACCAGCTGGCGGCGCCATGGTAAGCTTAATGAAACGATGCCCAGTTGCATACAACATTCCGAGGCAGGCCTGTGCGCGAATCCGACTCCTGGGCCACTTATCAAAGTAAAGATCACTCCGCTTTATATCCGTCTTTTTAACGCCTTCCATGTCACGCCAATGGTACATGATTTTCGGCGTGAAAGGTTTGCTGGGCAGCTTCCAGCTGTGATGCGGGCCATATTTTACATACTTGCCCCAGCAGCCAGGCTTGTCCACAAAAAACCAAACATCAGCATCCGGATAGATCTTCATATTTGTGGATCAATAGGATAGTCAAGAAAAGAAAAAGAAAAATTTTCTGGGGTTAAAAAAATTCGAAAAAGTTTTAAATAGTGATAGATATGTTAGAAATCAAAACAAAAATCAACGCTTACTTAATATGCCTTTAAAGCTCAGTAAATAAATAAAAAATTTAAATGAAACAGAAAAAAAACACTTTTTCTTTTACTACTTACTTAATTGAATATATGTTTACATAGAATTGATAATTATTTTTTCAATATTTTATAGCTGGCGTATAATTGTGAATACAAATTGACAAGAATTCGTTAAGTGTATAAGGACAAAAAGATAATAAAAATTAATTTAATATTACTATATAAAAAAATCATTTATACTTTTTACACTTTCAATTGATTTTGTAAGCGCTTAAATTTTAGAAGCTCATTTAATTTTTATTTTTATAGGTCATAAATCCTTTTTAGAGTTATGCGATAAATTTTACAATTTTTCATAAAAATCGAAATGGTTGCTTTAACACTGCATTAAATTGGTGCAGTGCATAAATATAAATGTCCCCGTTGTCAGTTGTTGAATGTGTTCAGCTCGGCGAGTAACTAATACTAAAAGCTAAGCAGGCCAAAGTTGTTGGCAAAGTTAAGATCATTAGATTAAAGGATGCTCGCATACACGCTGGCCCAAAAGGTGCTGCCGAAAAACTGTCAATTAACTTTAATTATTTTATGCTCCCAAATGGGGCCACACACACACACATACACACACACACACACACACAGGGGGCAACTAATGTGCAATGTGCCCGCAAAGGCGTCTTATGCAAGTGCTTCAAACCAAATAGCCTGGGATGCTGGGGGGAGGGGGGATTTGTAGAGGGAGGTCTTGACTCTAACACTGCCTGCCGCTAAGCAAAGTCAATTATCCCAGCAGCTTTGATGCAAGTAATTGGCATAATGAAATTTTCTCAGCCAGCGACAAGGACAACCGCAAAGAATAGAGGCAGCAGCAGCAGCAGCAACGGCAGCAACGGCAGCGGCAGCCGTAACCATAACCGTATTAGCATATCAAGCGGCAACTGCGGAACCGATGACAATGACAACGTTTGCCCGTCATCCTTGGCCCCGGGCTGACGCCATACTTTTTGCGTATTGAATAAATATTTAAACAGTCCAACAGCTGTCGCACAATATTAATAGCATACGCTGGGGCGCCACTTGAACTTTGGCAAGAGCTCCAAAGAGCCGCGCACTTTTATTCTGAGGATCTAAGGCAGTGCCCCCAGGCACTGTGCAAATATGCTGCGGCTATTGCCACAAAATGTTTAAATATTTTATAAGCCAAAGGCATTCAGCAATGTGCAGCAAAGCAGCAAACCAACAAACCGTAACCAAAGTTGCATTGGCCCCAACCAGCAGCAACAGCAACAGCAACAGAAAAAGCAGCAGCAGCAGCAGCAACTGCAACTGCACTGGCTGAAAAGACCAAGTTTGCTGCTGCACTTACCAAATGCCGTCAACATATAACTCCAAAACTTAGAAACTGTTTTTTTTTTTTTTTCCATGCAATAAATGTTTTTTATTTGCTTTTTATTAAATCAAGCAAAGGGAATTTTATGTAATGTAAACTTTCGAAGAATATTTAAAAACGACCTGATTTTGTAGGAAATTTCCTACTTTATACATACACAAATATCACTAATATCGATTACCAACATCGATTGAGTTTGCAACTATCGATCATTTTTAATTTATTAATTTTTATATATTTATTAACAGATTTATAATTTTTTCTTATATTATCTACTTAAGCTAGACAAGTAGTATTTATATTAAAAATTTTCGATTACACTTTTATTGAAAATATTCTAGCACTTTTTTGTTTTATAACTAAAGTGTATTAACTGGTCGACTACTGCTTCTTTTAATACCCTGCATGCATTATTTTTCCTTCTAAATTTTACATATATTCATATATAATCCGAATTTATTGTGCCATAAATGTTATGAGAGCTCATATAAGTAACAATAAAATAACAATTGAAACATAATAATAAAAACATATGCAAAATAAGCTTTAGAACTTTTTTTTAAATGTTAAGAACATGTTTTAATTCAGTAAAATTGAGTATATATTAACGTTACTTTAAAAATAACAATATTGAGCCACATAACCCTCAATCTGTGGGTTATAGGGTATTGTATAGACAATCATTTCAACAAAATTTACGTTCTTATTTTATTCTGTTTTGTTGGCCATCTCCCGTAATACCATGAATTTTCGTTGATTGCATTTCAACAAGGGATGCATGCGCTGGCATTGTCTTTGCTGGCTGCAGCTGCTGGTGGTGGTGGTGGTTGGATGGGCGGTGCTCGGCTGGGCAGCTGCATTGGTGGTGCGGTGGGTGGCGCCTGTTTGTGGTTTGTTGCCTTGTTTCCGCTGCATGTGAACGACAGCGCTCAACACTTTTTATCGCTGCCATCGCCGCACTACTTATTATAATTTTTTTCCTCTTTATTTTTTTCTCGCTCCCTCTCTCGCTCTCTTTATTTTGCCAGCTGCCAGTAAATTTCCATGGGGGATTAGCCGAAGTTGAACATGTTGTTGAGTTGATTTCATAGCGTGCGAGTAGCGCTTACAAGTTGGGGCATTGGTTTAGTGTGCATGAGCGCGCAAAAGTATGCTACAAATATTGCAAAGTCCTTCTGCTGCAAAGGCAATCACATTTAAATTTTGTGGGGCTTTTGCGAAGTACATTAAATGCGGTAAATTGTCTAAAATACTCTGCAAATACACGCAAAAATTTAATATTTAACTCAAAATATACCTATTGTACTGTTTACTGAGCAAACAGTGAAAATTAGACAACAAATATGTTTATGTAAAGAATAATAAATGTTTTAATTGAGTTTTGTTATCAATATGAACAACTGTAGAAATTAGACAAAAATACAATTTATTTTGTATTGACACCTTATATTGTGTTTTTGATATTTTATTCTACTGTCTGCTGTTTGATGGATATATCTGAAATGAAGTAAACAATCTGGCTAAAAACTTTGCATATGCTTTAAGCAGAGCCCCATCCGAAAATTTGCCACTGGCATTTTGTTAGTGGCTTGGAGACTGCTCAAGCAGCTCTGTTGAAACAATGCTGTCAACGTTGCGGCATAATTATGTCGCTAAAAGATGTTCCATGGTTATTTTTATCGATGCGCATTAAAAGGCTTTTAAAATTTATTGATATTACTGACTCTATTAAATTATGCCAGGCAGTCAAGACCCTAGAGCTGAGTATGGCTTGTCTCTTATTTTTTTTATTATTATTATTTTGCTTCCTTTTTTTACGCCGTATTTTGTGAGTGACGTGGCAATGGCAGCAAATTTTCCATGTCGTCAATGGCAGCGACCGATGACTGGCAGCAAAATTGGCAATGCCAACAGCAGCAGCGACAGCAAACTCAATTTGTGTGAAAAAAATTTTAGTTGCTGTGCATATTTTAAACATAATGTACATCGCCCCCAACAACAACAACCGCCTGTATATTGTAATATTATTTATTTATTTTATTTTACACAAAATGGTAAAAATTAAAAAAAAATATATTTTCTGCGCAGAATTAAGCTTGGCGTGGCGTAAATTAATGCATAAAGACAGGCGTGCGTGCATTGAAAGCAGTTTATTATGCGTCTGCGCAAATATACACACGCCCCAGACAGAAGAGCACACACACACACACACACACACACACATATGCTTGGTAAGTGTTGTAAGCGAGTCGGTTGGCTGGCATACGTGGCGTATGATTGATAAATTTACACTTTGAAAGAACACCAAATTGTTAAGTTTATTGTGAGGCGCTGCAAAAAGTGTTCAATGTATTTCAGTTACTATGGTGAAAAATCAAATAATAGTTGTATGCCTAAGAAATAAAAACCATAAAAATCTTCTTCTAAAAAAATGATAATAATTTATTATATTTTCTAAATAAAATACTTAACAAACATTATTTCCATTTATAATTATATTAGGTTTCGACTATGAACATATTTTTTTGACTAGCACTGTTTTTTCAGAATACTGCAGCAATCGATCAAATTGTATAACAAATTATATATATATAATATATACTATATAACAAAAAATGTCAAATTTAGTATACATTTTTTTAGATGCTCTTTTCATGTTGCATGCCTGATTGCATTTAAAGTGCAGCGTAAAAACATTTCCATGTAAATGCATTTTAGTTTAAATACTTACAGTTTCAATTTGCACACAGTACTTATTTAATAAGCAATACAGCAAATATTAGATGCCTGTTCAACATGACGTATAAGTAATTCAAAAACAAAAAAAAAAAAAACCAAAAAAACTACATCTAATACCTGTTAGACAGGGTAATTAATTGCAATTAAATGGATATATATTTAAACACACTTTGGTCAAACACATTCTATATTTTCATATGTTCATTTTATTATGTTAGCTTTGGAAATAAGTAGCTCCACTTACTGGCCAAAAACTCTGGCCGCACAGAACTCAGAAGCCTTAACAATGCCAGCCAAAATGGTGAAATGGCAGACTCCATGCCTGTTTGTACGATGCCTTGGTAGCTGTGCTGAAAATACCCTGTAAAATTATAAAAAGGCAATTATGAAATACAAAAGCTTTAATCTGTTATATTGCAGTCTCAAGAATAAAATATTGTTATTATTATATTATTTAAACGTTTTTTTTTTTAAAAACGTGTTTTTGATAAAAGCTTTTGTATTTCGTAATTGCCTATTTATAAATTAATTGCAGTCTCCAGAAAAAAATATTATTAATATTATATTATTTTAACGCTTTTTTGTTACCTCTAAAATTGGAAAAATTATTTCTCTACTGCCCGTTTTCCACTGTTTAAAATTAAGTTGAATATTTTGAATCAGATTAAGGCAAGCCATTTAGATTTTACATTTTTCATTCGGTTTATATTTGAAGCTTCCTATTATAAAATTTTTACAAATTTCAAAAAGGGTATCACTTGGCCGACTACTTAACTCAATTTAAATGTTTTTTTGCTGAGCGGCAGTTTTTGTGCGTACGTTGTGATTGTGCCTGTTTTGAGGAAGTCAGCGGCAGCTCCTGCTCCTCGGCCAGCTGGTGATTGAGCCGCCAGGCTCCAGTATTCTCGGCCAGCGCGTGAGAAAGATGCCACTGCTAAGCTGTGGCTGCCAGTTGCAAACAGTTGCATGCAACTTCCGTGGCAAGTTTGCCATGCAGCCGCAGCTGGCATTATTTTTGCACGCATACCAAAGAAGAGAGAGAGAGAGAGTGTGAGAGGAAACTGGAGTGTCACAAATTGAATGCAGCCGACATTTCGTTGAGGGCATCAGATTGCAGCTACCGCGTGCTGCATAATTTATGACGGGCAACGTTCGCGTTGCTTGTTTTTCGTTGCGAATTTGTACTTTGCCTTTGACACTGGCCAGCGGTAAAGGATGTGGATTTCACTCTCTATCTCTATCTCCCTCGCTCCCTCCCTGTCTCTGTCTCTGTCTCAGTCGTATGTTACACTTTTGCCTGTCTGTTTTCGGAACTTTGCAGTTTTTTCGTGACTGGGAGTTGGCGTTGTTCGCATTCGCATTGCCGTTTTTCAAATGTCTGCGCCATGTGCATGCAAAATTCAAATGCCCTCCAAAAAGGACTTGCTAACGGGGTGTGCCGTCCAAAAGGGTCCGAAACTGTTATTCTGTTGGGGCAGTCGCACATTTCAGCGATAACCTGCGCTAATGAAGTGTGATGTTGCCCAAATGCTTGGCTTCTTTTTCATGATATCCTTTTCATTTTTTTGTGCTGCAGGGCCTAAAAGCGTCAATGCGTGCTGAATTACAATTACTTGGGCGATTGGGATACGCTGAATTACTGCTCTACTCCTCGGTTGTTTAGGAACTGGGCTAATTTGGTGGTCGCTGATATCTAAAATGTTTCTACTTTCTCTTGAGATTCTAATTTTACCAAGGATGTTCAATATTGAGAACATATTTCGTAATATGAATTGTGATTTTATTTAATTCAGATTTAGAATTAGAAATTATTAATATACTAAAATTTTGCAATTCCAAATTTAGAAAAACAAAACTTAATTTACAAAACTAAGTAAGAGAGAGTAAAGATATTTTAAAAAAATAAAATAAATAAATAATATTTTCAAACTTGAATTAAGTTTAAGTACAGAATCAATCTATAGATTAAACCTGGACAAAAACACCAAAATAATTAAAATCTGTTCAGTTTGACAAAGTTTTGAGACTTTGAAGTTGACCAAGTATAAATTCGAGAACTTTACTAATCTAAGTTTTGAACAATTTAAGCTTGATTTTTGACAGAAATATAGACCCCTTCAGAATTACGTTAAAAGTTAAGTTTTATTCTAATTTTCGTACCCAAAATCGATTAAAAATAATATTTCAGGATTTAAAATTTTAAAAAAAATGTTTTTTTCAAAATAAGTAAGAGGGATTTTCATTTAAAAAAATATATACATATATATATATTTACTCGAATTAAATTAAGTATAGAATTAGTCTAGAGATCAAACAATGATAAAAACTAAAAAAATCGTTGAAGTTTTAACAAAGTTATTTACTGTCATATTTATTAAAGCATTATTTTATTAATTGGCTCTTGATATCTATTGATTTCTATTGATATCTATTGTGTAGCCCTCTGTCTGTTGCCTTAAGTTGTACCCATTTCTAAGCTAATTACTTCTACTTTATATTCGCTGCTTTGTATTGCAGGCAAATGCAGCAAAAATATGATTAAAATTAATATCAATTATCAACTTGGCGCGCCCTAGATGCTGCTTCGTTAGATCAAGTGGTTTTGGGCCGGTCGTCTGTGACTGCCATCAATGCCAATATGCTTAATTATAATGCATATTTTTGTTTTCACCCAGCCAGCCAGCCAGCTCATCCAGCTGCCGTCGTACAACAACGTCTTCATTAGCAAGAATTTTCCCAGAAGCATCCGAGGCGACATCTTCAGCGCTGCAGAAAGGAAACTAATAATTAACACTTTTTACTGCCAAGAGTCGATAATTGAATTACAGAGTGCAGTCAATGGGTCTACCGACCTCCAACCCCCCAAACAAAAATGGGGGGGTGGCCTGCAATTTTCATCTTATTTTTTGCACTTCTCTTCTGCTGTTGATGCTGATGCTGATGCGGATGCTGCTGCTGCTGCCGCTGCTTCTTGCTTCTCTTCATTTTCTTCATTTGCTTGTTCTTGTTGCAGCTGCCAGAAAAATATTCGCAGTTATATGGCAGAGAATGCAATCGCTTCTGGACCAACAACGCAAAAGGCAAAAATTCAAATGCACTCAACAACAACAACAACAGCAATAACAACAAATATACCAACAAGGACTCGGATGACGACCAACCAAACTGAACCGAAAAATAGGAAAAATGAGTGGGGCAGAAGGCGTTCTGGAATCTTGCATAAAAACGTTTAATTAAAATTCAAGAGGTTTTGTTTTCAAGCTGCAAGTTTTTCTCTCTGTATGTGTGTGTGTGTGTGCATGGGTGTTATTATATATATATTTGTATGTGTGTGTTTGTGTGCATTTGAACGACTTGAGTAATAGCTGGCGCTTAAGAAGCGTGGAGCCAAAGCTATGTAAATTGGCGTCTGTTTTGGATCGGCGTTAATTACTTTGAAGTAAAGTGCATGCGACCATTGAACGAGACCCGGCCAAGTTTGAAAACACCGGGGAAGAGGCAGTGGACGTGATGAGACGTCCGCAAGAACTGCATTGATGAGCTGAATTTACAATATTTAAAGCAATTGCAGCTAAATTAATGATAACAAAATTGTTGCATGTTAGAGATTTTGTAAGGGGATATATATGTTATATAAAAAATATAATAAATAAAATATGATAAACTAAAAAAGTTTCAAATCATAAATATAAATATTCTTTTTTTACTGAGAGAGACTCTTTTATGTAATATAATTTTTTTATATATTATAAAAATATTGCAAAACCGAAGAGAACTTACTTAATGCGATATAGATATTAATTTCATTTAGTTTTTCGTGTTTGTTAATCCTTTTTTTTTTTTTTTTTTTTTTTGTTTAGGTTGCAAACAGGGTGCAGGATACCCTTTTATCTATCTATATTCTTTTCAAAATATAACACCATTAATGCATTCTATATTAAGTTAAGATTCCCCTTTCTAATACGAATAGATCGAATTTTGTGGCAAGTAAATTCGTGTCACGACACGCACCCATCTCTAGCTGCTTCAGCTCCGTCACTTAGGGGCGTCCCCGGCTGCCCGGCGAGAGCCACAAATGCTAAGCAAACACAAATTGCGAATGATAGATGCAACGTTCGCCTGCCGTTAATAATTTTCTATACATTTTCACGCCAGTCCCAAAGCAAATTGGGGGGAATGGGCGTGGCCTGCACTGGCCGGCGAAACCAAACAAGGGAGCAATTTTCAAAAAATCCAATTTGCATTTCCATCAATAACAAAAGAATATTAGACGATGCGTTCAGGGAAAAGCGCGACGGTTCGCTGATGTTGAAACAGAGAGAGTAAGAGAGAGGGAAAACGGAGTCCGTCAAAATTTACCAATCGTTAAAAATACTTCCTGTTTCCTGTGCGACATTTTCTAATGCGCCGACTTGGCTTCCGTTTGCCGCTGACTAGTCGAATGCTGGCCACGTTCGCGTCCAGCGGCTGGCTGCCACAGTTAGTCATTCTCGTGCTGCTTTATGTAATTTATATCCTTGCTGCATTATCCTTTATTTACTTTACTTTTTAGCATTATGCGAGTATATATCTGTGTGTGTCTGCGTGGCAAAATTTATGTATAAAAATGAGCGAAATTGCAAGAACACATTTTTTCCATTACTGAAAATAAATGTCTGAGGGATGTGCCCAGGACAAGGACCAGGAGCGGATTGGGCACTTTGTATGTATGTATATATATGGTATGTGTGTCTGTCTTAGATCAGAAAAAATCGCTTCTCACTGATGAGCTTCAATGAATTCAATCAGAATTCATTTGAATACAGTCCGTGCATACCAAAGAGGCGAGATTAAGTGGCAGAGTCGAACCGGGAGGCCAGTGAAAGTGCGACAGGATAAGACGAGCTGAACTCCTTACGGGCAAGCAGCCATTCGCTTTGACTAATATGCCTTGTGGTCGGTCTGCCGAGGATGAGGCAAGGATTTTGCGCTGTGGAATAAGTAATCAGCGCTAAGTTGGTAATTGAAAGCGTTGCTGGGCTGCGGTTTTGTTGTTGGCTACGGTCAAGTGCGGCGTCGACGTCGTCTCCACACTTGACTTGAGCTGCACACGGACCGGAATGGAGCCGCCGTGGAGTAAAGTGAAGTGAACTAAAGTGGGCGTCAAGTGGCGTGGAGTAGCGAGCAGAGAAGTGTAGCGAAAAGAAAACAAAGTGAAGAACACCAAAGTTCATTGAAAACTTTCGTCGAGGATGCAACAACAATGACTTAGTAGTACTTTACGTAGCCACCCACCATCAACAGGAAATGTCACGACGTCTCAGCCAAGACACCTGCACAGGCACATGTGCAAATCTCACATGTGGCGACGGGCTTGGCTGTGGCTTGGCCCAAGGCCAGACAACCACCAGAAAACCAAAATAAAAGACCAACCCACACATAATCATAAAATACAAGACAGATAAAAAGACGGCTGGAAAATTAGCTTCAGGTTTAGCAAAGCAGGTTTTACACTACATTTAATTATGCGTACAAAATATTTATAAAATTTTCTTTTAGCTTAAAGTTACTAAAAACTTCAATTTCCTTGGAATTTTTGTATAGAGGTAAAAGAAGAAGTTTTATGAATTAAAGCTAAACTAGTTCTTTAGTATTTTATTTATATAAAATTTAATTGAAAAATAAATCAAAACAAAAATTTTCGTTTTTTCTTAATTTAAAAATATTATATGTTTTCATTTTTTTCTGCACAATTTTTTACAACAAATGCCAACTTCCTGCTTGTGCAGGGCATAGCCGCATAGGTACTTCAACTACCCGAAAATTCAGTGCAGACATTGCGTAACATGAGGTTGCAAAAATTATGTACAAAGATTAAGAAAGTAAACCGTTATCTGACGTGGCTCTGGGCAATGTTAACAGCAAAGGAAATGGGAACGCGCGCCGTGTTGACAGTTTCTGCTGCGGGGCCCTGTGTCAGTGGCAGAGGTTTTAGGCGGAGCTGTGGCATAATGAAATTATATTCAACCAACATTTTGTGTGTGTTGCAGATGAGTTTTGGTTTATGTGTGAGATTTGCTTGTGTTTTATGTGTAAGTCATCGTAAAAAACGAGAAATAAAATACGAAGAAATTTTAAAATAAACAATAAACATTTACAAAACTGGCGATGGAGCTGTCAAAAGGCACTTAAAGCTAAAAGCTTATCAAATTTTTCTAAAATATGTATTTTATGAATTTAAAAAAGAGAAAAAAAATCTCGATCCTGCCAGGAGTCGAACCTGGAATCTTCTGATCCGTAGTCAGACGCGTTATCCATTGCGCCACAGGACCGTTATCAAGCAGCTGAGCAAATTCAACTAAAGTACGGCATGCTATGCTCAGCATAGACTATGCCGAACGATCGCACGAATGCTTATCTGAGCTATTTTTAGGCCACAACAAAAACAACACAATGAACGAAACATGAGAATTGAGTGTGAATAAATAAAGCAGCAATAAAAACAACAACAATAAAGTGTGTTTTGTAAAGCAAACAAAAGAGCGACACACTGTGAGCGAGAGAGAGATAGGGCTGAAATAGAGAAGGGAAAGACAGAGATAGCTAGATGGTTGACACTTCAGAACTGGTTGTCTTCTACTATAGGCGACTTGTCTTTCTAACAATTTAAACACTGCTACAGTAAAAACTCATCAACAGCAAACGAAACTGTTATTGCTCAAATACAATGACAATGTGTTGGTCTATCGACAACCAAAATTGTAGCATTGAATTCCGATTGATTTCCATCTAAATCAACTGTCCGATATCCTATTTGTCCAACTATGTTCATGAGGGCATACGGTTCTATGTGTGTGTGTATGTGTGTGTGTGTTTGTGGATGTGTCTGTTGTTTCCGGTTTGCTTCGTTTGCTTCCGATTCTAATTGTTTTTGTCTACCCGGAGTGCAGTGCCATCCACGCTGGCAGCTCGAATAGCTTGGTGAAAATTACCTGGCTGCAGAAAACTTTATCTCCCAAATGGGCAAATAATTATTCGTGCAAACCAAACCGAAGCAAACCCCTGGGCAAAAATTAAGCAAATATCACGTCGATGCTCGGACCTACGAAAATCAAAGACAACCAGCAAATGTAGCTCAATGTGGATACAACGAAGTCCCGTAACAAAATTCCTGCTCAAAGTGCGTGTGAAAAATCTTTACGTGTGTGCCGAAAGTTTTTTTTTGCAGGCAGTTTGGGAGGGGAGGGGTGGATATCAGGGTATCAGATCGGATTCACTTTGATTGTTTGAGGTTTTAATTACACAGAGTGGTTATTTGGAGAAGTTATCGAGCGCACGAGAGGAACGGAGGCGGGTTGGGGAGGTTGTACTAAGACAAAGCTGGAAACTGGCACAAATTGTGGCTAATCTTGGCAACGATTTTGCACCGATGAGATTCTGATTCTGCGTAATTTGAAAACAAGACCAGTTCTTCAAATGCCCTCAAATGTGCTATGAAAGTTCCATACGAAATAAATTCCAATTTAATGAAAAATAAAATGTTGGCACTGCAACTGAAGCCAACTAATTGATATTTATTCAAAATAAAAATATTACCAACACCAAGCAACAAATAATCTCACTTTGTATATTTTTCATTTTCCAACAAATAGTCAAATATAAAAGCTTTGGCACAATAAACGTTATTTGTTAGTGTGTGTAAAATCATTAGAAAACAAGGAAACTGTGACACAACAAATTTTACAAGATACAAGCTGCTCGCTTTAACTTTGCTCCACACTGCAGCGAATAAGCTAAGCGACCCGCAACCCACAATGCCCACCATATATATACCCCCCCCCCATCACCCCTTTCGCCTTGAACCGCTTTCGGCATGGCACACAGTAAGTAAATTGTACAGTTGGCGCAAACGAGTAAAGAAATCGCTCATGCAAAACTGATTGACTGTAACGAAATACAAAAAGCAAAGAACTGTAAAGAGAAACACGAAACTTGTTACAGTCGCTGGTGCTGCTGTTGCTGCTGCTGCTGATTTTAGAGCTTCCAAGCCCCCAGTTCGGCACCGAAAAGCGAACGAACGAATACCCATTGCAGCATGGGCCGTTATCTTTTCTGCGTTTATTTATGTAGTTTGGCTGCTGCCAGCCCGTACGTATGCAGCGTTTTCATTACTTTTACTTTGTGCCATTGCGCGCTATCCTAACCAGGGCTGGAAAATGAGTGCCAAATGAACCGAATCAGTTCTGCTGGCAGCGCAGTTCAAAAAAAACATTTGCAATATTATTTTTTATTATATTATCATTCATTTAAAAGCATTTTAATAAAAACATTTAATTTTATTTTAAATCAATAGGAAATTGTCCCAAAAAAATTTAAAGCCAAATAGTTCATTTTGGAGCTAGATACAACTTCAAAGTGAACTAAAGAGAATGCATCCCTGGCAACAGTTGCCTGATTTTTATTGAAACGAAAATATCGTTGGACGCTAGCTTTTTGCACGCCTTTTTGTCGGTTGCGCACTTAATTGAAAGGAATTGTTAATTCACAAGTCTGTTCCCCACACACCCTTTAATTTTTTGCTTTTTCTCTGTCTTTGGTGGACTGTGTCTCGCTCGGGGCGTGATTGGTCGGCTCAAATGGAGCTTCTTAATGATGACCACCGGCTGCAGGCGTTGCCTGTATTTCCCCTTTTTGGCCAATTCAATGGGTGTGTATAAACATAATTTTAATCGACGTTATCTGAATAAGAGACATGAAACTTGGAAACATTTATTTTAGCCTTTAAGGCTTAAATATTTTTCACACATTTGTCGTCAAGTTCCAAGAGTCTGTTGTTAGCTTATGTATATGGCCGCCAGGGGGCGTCGCTGATGGCAGCTGTCAACATGCCGCTTTTGTCGCCTTGTTTATTCCTTGACACTTATTTGTCATTTTTAGCATATAATAGCATTTTGGGTGGATTTAACAAGGATTATATTTGAGTGTGTATGTGTGTGTTTGTGTGTTCACACTCGCTCTGCTACTTAACCGTAATAATTGCTCACGTTCTCACGCCCCCCTCATCAACATCGCATGCTCATTGTGGCTTTTAAAACCAATTTGGCAAAATATAAGAAACCCTATGCAATCCCTCCCATACCAACCAGGCAACCAGGTCAAAACGCTGCTCCAAGATGTGTGTAATTAGACGTGACTTTTCCTCAAGTTTTTCGCTAGCTCCTTTTGTGCGCCCGAGTCTCTGGGTGGCTTAAAGTCTTCTTCTTAACACCGTTGTTGCTGAGACATAGGCACGCCCTAATTGTACAAGGGGGCATGGCCCGCGGTGCTGATGACGGCGAGGTTCAGATTCAGGTTAGACACCAAGTGCCAAAGGCAATTACAGAGTATAGAGTTAAGTGTAACTGTATTTGTAAACAATTGAAAGCTGGCGTTTTAATAGTATATATTATGTAAAACTAGATTAAGGTGCCACTGAAGGTAGCAGAAAACCTGTTTAAATAAAATATACACAATTTTACGAAAAAAAGTATATATATTACACATATTATTGTAACTGTTAAGTCAAGAATTTTGATAACAATAAGCTCACCTTTTACTAACTGCTACATCCTTAAAGATTATCCCATATATGCTCGAAAATTCATTAAATATCTCAACTCTAAACATCTACCAAAGACGACTATTAATTTAATTATTGATCGTATACGAACATTTGATCTTTGTGATGTCAAAGCATTAATAAGCCATTTGGTCTGTAATTTGAATCACATGTAAGAGCATCCCTTTGAGCCCCACCTTGGAATTTCATCTAATTATCGTTTACGCGTTTACCGTTAATTTGTATAGCGGAAATCACGCGGCGCGGAAACTGATGCAGCGAAACAGCCCCCCTCCAAAACAAAAAAATATATATATTTCCCCGTCTTAGCCCAATCTCAGCATCCGGAATATTCAGCGTCTTTGCGCAAATTGAAAACATGCCAAATAATTACACAATTTTATATGTGAATTTTTCAATTTATATGCCGTCAGGCTTGTGCTGCGTGCATATTTTTCCCTGTGACGTGTCACGACATTGACATCCACGACATACTCCCACCACACACATAAACCCAAGTCAAAGGCGGCGTAGTCCTTTATTTATTTATGTATGTAAATTATGCAAATGCCGACCTTGAAGCAGGCCTCAATTTTCCAATCGTACTCAAAAGCTTTAGCAAGGCTTTACAAAGTTCAGCTCGTCCCTGCACACGTTTAGCAAGGACACCAACCTAACGCAAATGTTAGAACAATTTCGATGTTAATGTTAACAGCAATATGTAAAGCTATTTTATGTGGCTTTCAGTTTTTTTCCTTTTGAACTGGCAAACGGGTTCGAATCCCAAGCCATCGAATCTTTTTGTAATATGTAAGGAAGCTTCTGGCCGGAGGTAGAAATTTTAGTGCCTCCAGATTTCTAGAAATATGTAATTAAGCACAGGCACAGCGAGGGCGATACATGAACAATGAAAAAAAACAGATGCTTCTTCCTCGGGTACGTCCCACTGTACGCTTAGAACCTATAGAATTTTACCCTGCAACTGAAGAAACTCTCACCCACGTGCACTCAACTTGATTCAGCACGGCTGACTCGTAAATCAACCATGTTAAATGCACAAGTTTATAATCGTTAGTAAAAATCCGCGGTCTCTAAACGTATTATGTTATGGGAGACGAATTCCGTCACCCGATAGAGCCCCTCGTTAGTTTTGCGAAGAACCCTTCCGCAGCTTTCAAGAGTTGGTTACACTGAGGAGTTGAGTGCCGGCCTCCACTCTCAATGCCGGAGGTTGCAGTACCTTCTAATTTCAGTTTATTTCTAACCAACCCAAGAATCTTATTGAGGCGCGAAGCCTCGTCATAGAAAGTAGCCGGGAGGGGTTTTCTTCGCTGGACCAAGAATGACGGAATCCCGTCAAATCCGCGTTATTGTATAAAAAATTTAATTAGTTAAGTCAATTGATGTAAAAATCGTTAGTAAACTTATATTGTTTAATTAGTAAAATTTAAACGTCACAAGTGCAAGTAAAAACAATTTTGAGTTTATATATTCTGTTTCTTTATTTGTGATCTTTATGTGTTATTTAATGCGTTTACAAATGTCTCTTGCTGCCTGGAAAAAAATAAAACGCACACAGAAAATATATAACTGACATATTACAATGCTCCGTGTTACACTTTGATTAAACACTTTTTATATATAAATATATGCACATATATATTTATATAGTAATCAGTTAACACCCCAGATCCGACGACGATTGATTCACATATACATAATATATAAATTAGTTATTAAATACAAAAGCTGACAAAATGCAATTTCATACATTCCAAATGTATAAAAAGAAAGGAAGTTAAAAATGAGAGTGAAATGATCAGTAAACATAAAGGAGGAAAACTAACAGAATGCATGGGCGCAGGATGTTTTTTAAAGAAAACAGCGAACGGTCTTTTGGGAAATAACTAACTGTATTAACTAATTTAAACGCTGAGTAACTGGCAGCTTCTTGCGCCGTCGGCGCAGCTGTTGACTGCGATCCCAGTACTCGTAATAGCGTTCCTGTTTCAACCATTCCTGATATTTATACCACCATTCCTCCCATTTGATGTAGTCCTAGATGTAGCAAAGAAACGAACAAATATTATAGCACGAACTCTAGTTAATGTCTTTAATGTGATACTCACCTTTAGATCCAAGTCTCGCAAGTAGCCGCGACTCTTGTAGTATTCGTAACGCACGCGAACATCGTCCCACGACAGCATACCCGACGGTGCTGTGGTGGCCAACTCCTCGGGAAAGTGACCAGCCGGCGCTGGTGAGTATGAGTAACGACGCGGCGGCGATTCCATACCCTCCTCGATCATCACTTTCAGCGCACCACCCGCCGAATCTTTGGTGATACGCATATTCTCCATATTGCTGCGATCGATGCTCCACTGAGCCATCTTGCCAAAGCGCTCGGAAAGCGTTAGACGCGTTGTCGCCGAAAACGAGGGCAACGCTGGTGCAGCCTCATCGCTATCGGAACCGCCCGAATCATCCGAATCCGACGACGAGTTGGCATTATTGCCACTAGCACTGGCGTTCGTGGTGACCGTCGCACTCGAATGCTTCTTTCGTTTCTCACCCTCGATTTTGACGCGCGTCCGCAACTGCAAAAGAGCCAAGTCATGATTAGGAATGTAGATTGCGATTGAGGAGTTTCACATTTGCTTACCTCCTTTTCCTTCTTCTTCTTCTTGGCCTGCGGTGCTGCGGTGGCTGGTGCAGCTGGCTCTGGAGGCTCTGGCGGCCTATGCTTGAGACGCGGATCTTCTGGCGGCGGCGAATGACGCGACGCGCGACCGACTTTCATATGCGCATCCGACGAGGCGCCGCGATCGTGACTCGCGATGTGCCGCATTTTGGCATCGCGATATTTGTCAATGCCACCCCCGCCCCGCACCGGCGGCGGCGTTGTGGGTCGTCCATGCAAACGACCATGGGACTCCGGCGGTGGCAACGCCGGCGGCGGAGCACCGGCACCCCGATAATGGCCACGTGGCTTTGGCGGCGGAGAACGCGGACCGCGAGAACTGTGTGCCAAAGAGAAATATATTAATATCGAACTTATTCGAAAGGTAAACAAAATTCTTAATATTTCACATGGCTTAAATTACTCTTAATCCGTATATTAGAAAAATAAAACTCACCGAGATCTGTGACGATGACTGGGCGAGCACAGCGAACAAGAATCATCTGAGCTGCTGCTCATCGAGCTGTTCGAACGTGACCGCATCGAGTGCTGAATGAATACAAATTGTATGAATATCAAATTGTTTCAAATTAAAATTGCTGTTGATTGATTACCCTTGGCGGCGGTGAGGGGGGACGCTTGGAACGCGGCAGAATGTGCGCAGCGCCCATGTTGCGTTTGTCCAGGCCAGACGACGACGAAGGCGGCGGTAGCGGCGAACGGCGCCGGCCGAGCGGCGAACGCGACGCGTTTGTCGGCTTGCGGCGCATCTGAGACGAGGAGGAGCCGGCGATCGGTTCGGGTGGCGAGCGCGGACGTCCGTGGCCGTTGCCCGGACGACGCAGCAGGTCGCTGTTGCTGCCGTGGTGACTGTTGGGCGAGCGTGCCATGCTGCGCGGCGGCATGGGAGGCGAACGCGGGCGCCCACGCAACGGCGGAGGCGGTCCATTGTGGTGCGGCGATGGCGGCGACATTACCGCTGGCCGGCGATCCATGAACTGCGGCGGCGGCGAGCGACGTCGCGCATGCGACGGTGGAGGTGGCGAAAGCGGCGGTGATTTGCGCAGGCGCGACCGACTGCGCGAGTGGGGCGACCGCGAGCGGCCGTAACGCGCCGCTGACGTCGACGTCGGCGGCGGGCCCGCGTTGCCAGGCACGCCCGGATAGCGGGAATAGCCGGTCGCCTGTGTCGTATCGCGTTCACGTTCGCGTTCGCTCTCGCCTGAGCTGCTCTCGCCCTGGATGTACATCTTCTTGTAGCCGGTATGGCGCCAACGATTGGGATCCTTCTCCTCGGCCTCGATCAGCTTCTTGTCCCAGTAGTCGTTGGTGGTGTTGGCCCGCGCCTTCTTCATCACGTTGTCGATCTCGCGACGCTTGCCAGCGGGTAACGAGGGATCTGCAAATTCATATCGCAGTTTCGTTCGATTAAAGACATTTACAGTGTACTTGATTAATGTTATCTTTTGTGAGTCAATGTTGGTCACCTAGCTGTTATTTTTTAACTGCAAATATATCTGCTGATCGATAACTAAACTAATAAATATACAAAAGTTATATATATTTGCAATTTGTTAGTTTAATGTTTTAACTGTAACACAAGCATGACTATTGTGTGGACATTTTTTTAAATATTGGATTTAAGAACGAAGGAAGATAGGAAAAACAATATCACATTTTAATTAAATTAGGTGAGAAATTTAATTTTTCAAATTAAATTTGTCTAATAAAATATTTTAATGTGTGATCGTGTGATCTATAACTATTTGAGCCTCTTTGGCATAGATTCTATGGTCTGTTTGAAAAATGCTGTCAGCCACTGTATTCTTTATTACCCTCAGATGAATGATAATCCTTTAATATGAAATTAAATAAAATAAAAGCAAAAATATTGGCTCAGTCCAAAATGCCCGACTAGGAAATACCCATGAACCGTAACCGTAATTTACATTAAAAGAGTCATCCAAGTGTAAAATATTCTTTTGTATGCTTTGCGAAAACTTAGCTACTAAATTTTATGGCTCTAGCTCTTATCATTTCGGAGTTATATTATTATATTTATCGATATTAAACAAATAATGAAAGGGCAGACGGGCATGATCGAGAAAATATATATACCCTTGTTTAAGCATTTAAAAGGATATTAAACCCTAAAAGATTCTATGCAACGACAAGCCTCGATATTGTGCGTTTATCGATTTGTCGTGTCAATTGTCGGACTGTAGTTTAACACCCATATTACCGTCGGTATATATCAATAACAGTTATCGATACACCTGTTAGGTACCTGTTATGCGTGCAGCTGTCGGCTGTCTGTCCATGTGCAGTTTGGGATTCAAATCGGGGCGCCTGCGCGACGCCATTACGCGGTGCGTATCGCGCGCTCTCTTTCGCGCGCGTTTGATTCGCTCAATACGCTTAATTAATTTAAATACACGCGCAATAACACTATCTCATTATTTGCTTATATTGCATAAATATCATAAAAACACATACACAAAAAGCTGCAAATATATTACAATTGATTAAAAACATGAGAGAAAGAGAGGCATTAGAAATGGCGTACAACAACAACAATAACAATAGCAACATTATTAACAACAACAATAAGAGATAGAAAACAATTCCAACGTAATAGAGAGCGTTACGGAGAGTAACGCGCGCGTTTGGCAGCTTGTTAGCATAACGTAACGTTAACATTAACCCGCTGGCAAATGCGAATGTGTGCCGGAGGGAGACCGAGAGAGAGAAAGAGACCGGTGGGCGAAAACAGCTGGAAACGTAGGCGACTCTTACGTGCGCGTCGCGGCTGCCATTGTAACGTAGCGCATCCGTAACGAATTCTAAACGAATTGTCTCGGCTTTTTCAAGGCCAATTAAAAGAATAGTTATAAAATTCATTTTTATTTCGGCAATCGAACGACGCGCGCACCGCCAGCGGCATATCATCGACATTTGTTGTGCTCTTCGCGCACAAAACGGCCGCACAAACACAGTTATACACGCACACTCAGGCACATCTGCATATGTATGCATATACATAAATATATATATTTCTTTTCTCGTTTTGCTTTGTCACAGCGACAAATAATCGAAACCGAACACAAACCGAATACGGGCAATTAAGTAATGTTATGCTAGTAAAAACGATAGTTACAGACACTAAACTAATTTGCTTACATTTGTATACGTTTTGCGAGCACGCTTGTATAGTTTTTGTTGATTTTTCAAACACTCACAAATGGCAAACACGGCGCTCAAAATTTTTTCTCAGACAATTTTCATGCGACGGCCATATTTGCGCACGCTAACAGTGTGACCAAGAGTCGAAAACAATAATAAACCAGAAAACACTGTTAGCGCAAAGTACAACAATTGCAATTGTAGATCATAGTCGAATTTCTAGAGTTGGTTCACTTACATTTTTAATGAACCAAATAATATCTTGATACGTTTTTTTTTTAAATATTACATAGTTAATTCATTAAAGAATGTGATAAATTATATATGCTAATTTTGTTTACATTTATTTATTGTTCCACATCTGTTGAACAACTTGAATTTATTTTATGAGACATCTGGTTAGGTACCAAAATGTGAAATTACCAAATTATAGAACAAATAAATAAAGATCTATGATTTTATTTGAAAATAATGTAATAATTTAACTATGTTATCTGTAATTTCAATGTAATGCACGATATGAATTAAAAGAGCGATGAACCAATTCTGGCTCGTACCTTGTTCGTTTGTTCGGTTATGTGAACTAAATTTAAAAATGTTAAATAATATCGATATATCGACAAGCAACGCTACCACACACACGTAGAGTTGTACATCGTAGTTCAATTTGAAGAGTAAGTTCAGTCGTTCAATTTTTACTGAACGAACTAATCGTTCAGTTAGTTCAATTCGTTCGTTCGA